>JAYKAV010000659.1:0-57966 GCA_035582835.1 Phoebastria nigripes
CCCTTCCTTTTCTGTTTTATTAAACTGTCTTTATCTCAATCCACGAATTTTACTTTTTTTTTCCCCGATTCTCTCCCCCATCCCACTGAGGGGAGGGGGAAGTGAGTGAGCAGCTGTGTGGTGTTTGACTGCCTGCCGGGTTAAACCACAACAGCCCCTTGTCCCAACACTACAGTCCCCAGTAAGAAAGATGGAGAGAGACTTTTTACAAGCCCTCTAAGTATTGAAAGGCCACAGTAAGGTCTCCCCAGAGCCTTCCCTTCTCCAGGCTGAACAACCCCAAATCTCTCAGCCTTTCTTCATAGGAGAGGTGTTCCAGCCCTCCGATCATTTTCGTGGCCATCCTCTGGACCCACTCTGTCTTTCTTGTACTGGGGACCCCAGAACTGGATGGAGTACTCCAGGTGGGGTCTCATGAGAGCAGAGTAGAGGGTATTTATTTATTTTTAAGTCCACAAATTTATCTGAAAGACAAGCTGCTGGCATAAGTACAAGAGTCTCTGGCTGAAATTCAGTGCCTTATGTCACTCAAAGTCAGTCTAAATGGCCACAGTGATCCTTTCCAGCCTAAAAATCAATTTAATCTTCAGTTACATAAGTACATGTTATACTTTCAACAATACAGATACCACTTTTCCAACGTCCTATGCAAGCAATAAAATCTTCTGGCACATAACTCCTAAAGAAGATCTGTAAGAACTGTATTGCTTCATTGACTTCCATCTAGAAAGAATTGTGACTAATTAAGAAAGAGGCTACTATACAAAAATATCTACAAAGCTATTTTGAAACGCATGTAATGCAGAAATAATTGATTTTGGCTGAAGAATATCTTCATTTTATCCAAGTCACAGTTCCTTTCTCATCCCAAAACAAAAAAAATATGAAAAGGACTAAACTTCAGTTTTACTAAGAATAGGACTATTCATATGTCGTAGCATTATCCAAAGGGCAACAAACACGGTTATAGTAAGTTATAAGGGTAATAGTTGCCATACTCGGCAAAGAGCATTGGAAGATTTTGCTTGGCTACAGACACAATTTTTAAGCCAACTTCACATACTGAAATTACACTTTTTAAAAAAGTGTTTTAAATTATATTTTGATTGGACATTAGGAAAGGATTACATTTATATTTTAAAAACAATGGAAAATTCATCATGAACTATTCGATATCAGTTTATGTTCATCAACATCCTTCCATCAAGCTCCATATTTTGGTATTCATTGCAATGCTGACTGATGAATATAGTATATTCCAAACCTAATTTTATTTCTGCATACAGAATAACTTCTAATTAAAAGTATCTCAGCTGTGCAGAGAACACGCAATATACTTGTATGTATATATTTGTATATATATTGTCCTCATAATAATGAACAATGTAATACTGTGAACTAAGCACATTTTTAAAAGAGATGCAAATAACAATTAACCAAATACATATAGCACTTAACCAGTGAAATACCATGGTGAAAACAATCTTTGTCTTTCATAATTACATTTTTCAAGTAGGAACATGCAGCTCTCAAAAAAAAAAAAAAAAAGATCACAGGAATAGGATTTGTATGCTGTGCATAATATTCAACAGGTTTTCCTGAATTGCACTTTTAATATCAAAACTTCTTCATTGTCTAGAAATCTCTTTACATTGTTGTTAAGGCTATCTGCAGCTTTTTTCTATTTGAAGACGGATATTTCTTAGACTTATCATTGAGATGCAGTACATGAACTGTTCTTCAAACTCATGAAAGAGCATAATTATTCAGAATACTTTGTAAAATGACCTAAGTTACCAATGTCTTATTACATGCTGCTAAATCAAATGTAGCAATACTGTTCATAAAACAAATGTAAATTTTTTCAATTAACAGACTAACCTCCTACATCCTACAATAAATACTGTGCTATCATAGTAAGTCCAAAGACAGGTGATTTTTTAATCAATTACGGCTATACCTGCCCCTTAGCAGAAGAGTCAAAGGTATACTCTATTTTGTTCGAGTCTGAATTTTTTGGTATTATATACAACTACACACATGACTACAATTTAAAACTATACTTTGTTTTCCTGTGACTTTACGCAACTGTGCTTAGGAGGAATAGCATAAAACAATAGAGTACATCTGGGGAGGGGAAGGACATCACATTTGTATCAAGAAAACTAAGCATCTACAGCTGCTTCTAGAGCCTTTTTTGAAACTTCTTCATCAATCAATTGCCCATTTAAAATACCAGAAAGCAGCAAAGTCATATTGCTAACACACTATAATGCTACCCAAACCACCAAGGCTTACCCAACAAATCTTATAAATGTACAATCTGCTGCACTGGTTGACTCAATACCAACTTCTTTGTGTTTGTAGTGAAAGGAAGGTTTTCTCATTTTGATTGGATACACAGTGCAGAAACTGCAAAACAAGACTTCCATTAAGAATTTCAAATGCAACTTTGAAAATATGCTGTTGACTAGCCAGAAGGATCATTTACTAAACAACGCCGAGCTAAGATAGTACATAATTTGGTCACAATAAAGGTGCTTATTTTCCTTGATTTTAAATAACTTCTATATATAATTTAAAACATGAAGTTTTTATCTATATCTTTCTTTCAAGGATTATTTTATACCAAAAAAATTAGAACATTGCAATGGTATCGATACAAGATTAACAAAACATGAAGCTTTCGGAGAGTTGGAAATAAAGTATGGATGAAAACAAAGACGTGAAGACAACAGTACAGAAAAAAGTTCATTGATGTTCTGCTTTAAGGAATAAAAGGAGGGCCAAGTCTTATTGCAATTTCTTTATCAGTAACAGGAAAGGAAACAAATTCAGATCACTTACAGTTATCTAAATATTTTTACTACTTTATGTAATATATGGAGAGAGATGAAAAAAAAACAGGAACCAAGAGGTGATTCCTACAATGCCCTGAACCTGTATGTCCATGGCTTTTCACGTTCCTCCCAGCTACCTCCAATTCAATACAATGCCAATACCTCCCCTGTGCCTGCACCTGTTCCTAAATGAGCTGGGATCAGCTATCTCAACAGTAAGATTCTCATCCACTTAGCATGCTGCCAGCCACCCCGAGGAGCACACAAACACCAGGTCACCTGCTGGTGTGAGCATACCAAAACTCACAGCTTGCAGAACACCCGAAGTGTCTAACTCTCCAGTGCAATTCTGAACAGAAATCACCTAGCCTCTAAATCAGGAAAAGTGGGTGAACCTACTGCACGGATTATGTCAAAAAGAAGATTGTACGAGATGAGCACACACAGTCCTAAGAACAGCCCATGGTGTTTTGAGCCCAGCATCTGCCTGTGCAGCTAGATTGCTTAGACAGAAATCTGCATCATTTCTCTGAGCAGTTTTATGTCTGTGTCCTCGCATTTTAGGTTGCTGTATGGGGTTGCCATACTGAAATGGGACACTGGCAATCCAACACAACAGCACTGTCTTATCTTCAGCCTGACAGTTTCTCCATTTATCACCGCCCTGCCCTTCCAGGCTCTTTTTTCCAGGCTCCTGGAGGACAGGATGCTTTTTCAATAGTCACAGTAGGAGAGTAACTGGGATCTCCCACAGCAACAGTGGATGTAAATATCCTGTTGATAACAATAACCACTAGGAAGGATTTAAATTCCTATTTAACCTTTACATTATGGTTCCATACACCTTCTTCCAGATATCTCACATGTAGCCAACCAAGAGTAGGCAGCTGGCATTCACTTGCTTTTCTCTATGATCCTAGTAGTCCCAAGACAGTTTTAATTTTGGGATTCCACTCTGGCAGCCAGTCATCCAAGGTGTATCACATACTACCACTCACAGACCTCCAGCAATGCCAAAGCAATCACTTGCCAACCCAGGGCTATCTGCAGGAGCGAGTTCCAGAAGACTGATGCAACCCGCTGCTCCTCCAGCGCTGTGGTCTTCCTCTTGCCAACCGAGGACAGAGCTGTGCAAGGTGCTCAGGGCCTTCCCACACAAATTTGTGTTCCTGAGTCACCGCTGCCTATCGCAACTGCGTACAATTTTACTGTACTATAATTACGTCCTCCAAAGGGGCAGCATGCATCATTCCTCTGCCGTCCAACAACAACATTAGAAGTCCTGTCTACTTCATTTCAGAGTGTTGCTCCAACACTGCGCGAGTTTTACAAAATCCTGTCGTGCAAGCACTTCTGTCATATGCAAAGCAGGTAATCCAACAGACCCAGCTGTGCCCACAGCTGGGACAAACCCAAGCCAGAAGAGCCAAGTTTTGGTGCCTCAGCCAGAGCATTCACAGGCTAGAACTGCTCCTTCACAGAGGTCAAAAGAAGGACAAACAGGCTCATTCCCACTATAATGCAAACCAGCATTTCGAGCAGATCCAGCTGAGAGGATGCTGAGAAGCCTGCGATACAGTCCTTATTTAGCCCGAACCTGAAAGCACCAGGATGTGTTCACAGCGTAGCAGGAGCAGACATAACCCAAGTTTCTCAAATGCAAGACAAACTGGCAAAGTAAGCCAAGAGAAACTTCCAGGTAAAGAAAACTCATTCCAGCTCCTGCAAATCCCACAACTGGCAAGTCCCGCTCTTAGTCAGCAGCTTCCAGTATTTGAATGCTGGCCAGAAGGTAATCTACCTAAAAAAGTAACCTCTGTGCTTGGCATATAGGTTTTATAAAATGCTGTTACATTTGTAATCAAACAAAAAATGTTTTTAAGTTATTTATTAACACTGGAAAAGCACTCCATCCACACAAAGATTATAGGTGTCCTAAGAAATATTACACTACAAAAATTACAAGTGAAAATTGCACTAAATATAAATAAGTATTTTTGTTTCCCATTAACAATTACATTAAAAATAATTCTGATTTTTGTTTTAATGCTTCATTTCAAAACATCCAGTGTTACACATTTTTTTAACCTGAGGTTGCCAAGATACTGCATAAGCAAGACAGATACACATCCTTTATAAAGAATATCCATGTAACTTTCAGAATAGAAGTGTAATACATTCCTTTAAAATTCTCACTTTTGTGTTTTAGTTTTTAATCTCTCCCCTAAAACATAAATAGATAAGACAACTCTTTATATCACCTATTCAAATAGTTTTTATTTTCTTCTCTTTATGAATAGTGATATTTTATTTTTTAAAATAGTGACAAGAAATTTAAATACATGGACACCCTCCTCAAATTTCTGAATCCTTTCAGGAAAGAACCCGTGGCTGACTAAGTAAATTTAAAAATATATACGCTTCTGGAAGAATAATTTCTGATCTCTCTATTTCAGAAATTAGTTATCATGATGTACTGCTACCAACCCAGTCCCTTCCATCTGAACTTTAGAGAAAGTTAGTTATGTTTCTTCTTAATAAATGCTTTCTCTTAAAACACGTTATTCAAGGAACTAAATAGGAAATTCCTCAAACATGCTACTTTCCCTGCAACATCTAGAAACAAGCAATGCCCTCTGCTGTGCTGGGCGCGGAGGTTCACCTAAACCTGAGTGCAGCATCCCTGCCCAGCTGCCTCGGCGGGATCCACAGCTGGAAATCTCTGCTTCTGAAAAAAGACTACATTTCTGCTCACATCACTGATCTCTGAAACGCACCTGATGGTTGGTATCTTGTTACTATAAAGGAAAAAGGTATGAACAGAGAAGTTTTATTATGCTTTGACACATATTGCAGACCAGTGGCAAAGCTATCATAGTGATAACCCATTTCTACCTAAAAATATATTTGACAAACTGCATCACTCATTTTTAAAACATTTTTAGACTATTTATAGCTCACAGTGCAGGAAAATATACAATTTATTCTTAATTAGTTACTTCATTCTTAGATTTTCTTCAAATGTTGGTAACCCAGCTAAGAACGTAGCTCAACAACCACTTCTCTACCTGTATCAAAAAAATCATCACGTCCTTCCTAAAAGGCAAGGTTTCCTGTTTTGCTATGCAGGCAGGCAGCTTCAATCTGCAAATAAAGGTAACACCTAAAGCATTTCCTATCCTTCTAAAAGATTTCTTTAAGCAATTCCACAGAGAAAAAAAGAACTTTAAACTTGTCTTTTTTTTTGTTCAGTTTAGAATGCAAAACTTAGACATTATAAAGACGCAGAAGGAAAAAGCAGTAAGAAGTAAGCTGCCTGCTGTAGACAAAGTTAAATATCATGTGGGTTTATCAGAATATTTTGCTTACCAAGTTGCTAACTTTTTAACAATTTTAATCAACATTTAAGTGCCAGCTGTGTAAGTTTCATTATTTGCAAAACAGTAACAACAGAACTGTAAACTGAAGGTGAAAAATAAAACACAAAACCCTAAAAAATTACCAACACAGCAGAGAACACCACCAGGCAACTACGCAGCAAGGTCAGCAGTACAAATCTGCTGCTGTGCCCAAAAAACTTAAAAAGCTACCTAGGAAAAAATATCATCATGCTTTTTCAATCATCTTATATGAACACATGTCAACATGCCCATTTATCAAGTTTCCTGACATTTGCCTAAAATAAGCCACTGCCTACCAAATATCACAGCATTCATCCAGTTTCAAAAATGAGGGAAAAACAGCTGACATAGGAAACCAGTACAGAAACATCATCAAACCTCTCCCCCCTGCCCAAAAGAAACAGAAACACTAAGGACCCAAATAACATCTCTGTGCTCTTACAGGGTAAGAGTAAGTACACCAACAGCCAGGCAGTGCTTTGTCTCTGCCTATTTGCCAGCAGAGATAAGGAACAGAAGCTTTCCTCTTGCTGTGGCTCAGGTAAGGGATGAGCAAGACCACATTCCTCCTGCTTGAAAGAGCAGATCCTGCAGATGCATGGCACCCCAGAAAGGGACTGCAGCTAGAGCCACGGCATCCTCTCCTGAGGAGGGCGTGTTGCTCCCCTTAGAAGGATTTTCTCAAAAGGTCTTCTAATGCTTTGAGTTTTTCCAGCAGCATCCAGTAGATCTTCCCATAAGTATTACCCAGCTTTATGCCACATTAGCATCAGGGTTTCTCCCAGCTGTGGAAAGTTTATTTACCAAATAACACACTTCCTAGCACTCAAAAATCAGGTAAAATTGGTGAAAAGGTGATTTCAAGAAAACCACACAGAACCAACAGATTACACTGCAAGTCAGACAGCTTTCATTTTCCTCTTGTTTCAGTATGCCATCTTCCACTACTAATGCATTCTCACCAAAACCCACTCCCTCTTCTGCCCAATCTTAAAAGAGTAAACAGTGAATAATCATCAATCACACTTGGGCTCACCGAGCACTTTGCTAACTGGGCTAAGAACAGCATGAAAGTAGACTCGTGACAATCTTACTTCATCTCATTGTTATGCTTTTAACATCACCATGTCACTGCAAAGCAAGCTACTGGTTTTCCTCTTATTCAAGTGAGAAAGTAATTCAGCAGAGCATAGAGAAATCCAGAACTGTAGTCCAGCTCTTCATTTTACATTCCTAGTTTGATTTCTGTATTGTATTATTTATATTTGTATATGTAATTCCATTTGGACATGATGTTGTGAATACTATATAACATTAGAATAAGTTCAGAACCTTTAAAGGCTTGATGACAATTTATTTATTGATAGAAACAGAAAAGAATATGTTCCTAGCTTCTCACTTCAACAGAAAGAAGAAAAAAAAAAAAATCACCCCCCCCAAATCCCCGAAGTAGCATTCAGTATCTTCTACAGCTAGATCAACTGGATCTCTTCCCAAAACTCTTCTGTAGACATCCCCCTTGGATACTACCTGAGCCAGCACCCTGGGTTAGACAGACCTTCGATCCTAGCACAGCCAGCCTTGTCAGTGTGGATATTCAATGGAAAACAGAGTGTCACAGATCACATGGTAATTTGGGATATCAGGCCCTGGATTCAGTGACTGAGGCATTTCCAGTTCTACACTCCCAGTACTAAACCACTCCTGCAATATTAATTCACAGCATTAATCTCCATATCCTACCGGGCACACTCCAAGTAATCCCAGCCCCTGATGTGGTCAAACAGAACTGGAAAAGTTAGAAAAAGAAGTGTGACAAGGATGAAGAGCAGCACGGAATCACTTCCACCTGAGGAAAAAACAGATGTCGGGGTTTTTCAGCCTGGAAGAGATATTCTGGGATATGTTAGTACACACACACTGCTTTTTTCTGTGATTCCCTAGACGTCTGTTAACAGCCACTGTCACAACAGACGTTGAGGGAAAATCAGCACAACAAAAATCAATGCAACAGCCAGAGAAGGTGATGTTTTTTAACAAAAGCTCTATATGCATTTCACCCACTCACACTCATTCTTTCCCAAGTTTCATTCACTCACGTTCTCATACCCACAGACTCACAACAAGAAGCGTATACTGAAGTGGTCTGGGCAGGACCGTTTGGGTGCAACACCAAGGACGAAGGATGCCAGCTATCAAGGCCTCACCACATCGCTGAGATTATTCCTATTTGGCAATGATGAACTAGGTTTTGGACCAATCTTTTATACCCTTCAGGAGTCAACAGTTGTTTACAGGGTGTCCTTTGCTCCAGAATCTCACTTACTGCAGCCTCGACAAATAGCAGACTGCTGCTCACTATCTATCTCTCCATGTTTGTTTTCATGGTGGAGTAACAGGAAAACAAATGGCACATAAGAAACGATACAAGCCTGTTGCCCTCCTCCTGTTGTTCAGAAGCAGGGTCTGCTCTTGATGAATCATCTGTGCTCCAGGCTTATCAGAGTGCAGGCCCTGACAAGAACATCATGATCCTCAATTTTACTCCCAAGAACAGCATCATAGAATCACAGAATCATTTAGGTTGGAAAAGACCTTTAAGATCATCGAGTCCAAGCATTAACCTAACACTACCAAGTCCACCACTAAACCACGTCCCTAAGTGCCACATCTACACATCTTTTAAATACCTCCAGGGATGCTGACTCCACCACTTCCCTGGGCAGCCTGTCCCAATGCTTGACAATCCTTTCGGTGAAGAAATTTTTCCTAATGTTCAATCTAAACCTCCCCTGGTGCAACTTAAGGCTGTTTCCTCTTGTCCTATTGCTAGTTACTTGGAAGAAGAGACCAGCACCCACCGCGCCACAGCCTTCTTTCAGGTAGTTGTAGAGAGCAATAAGGTCTCCCCTGAGCCTCCTTTTCTCCAGGCTAAACAACCTCAGTTCCCTCAACTGCTCCTCATAAGACTTGTGCTCTTGTTTTTCACATTAATATACGCTATTCTTTCAACCCCTGTCCTTCTATTTCTTTTGATGTGTTCACACACGTGCATTTCCACATGTATTTCATTCACACCAACCTTCATATTTCCACTACAAATCTCTAGAGTACTGGCCTAACAGGTCTTTGATCTGACCTGCTAAAATTGTTTTAATTAAAGATTTTCCACATCCTCCCTGCCTGCCTGTAAAAGCCATAATACAGTTTTGCCCACAGAGCTGTACCTTGCATTCTACTCGCACGCTTTCTATATTAGATTTTTGTAGGAGTATGTTAAAAAAAAAAGCATAAGAACTGTCCGCATTTCTGTAGGATATTTGGTGCGCAGGGTGAAGCGGCGACAAGAGAGATAAACAGGCGAGAACAGCCAGGTACGCAGTCGGAAGGGCTGTGCACGGAGCCGGCATTTCAGGAAGGTGAAGCAAAGCCGGTGGGGAAGCACGCCGCCTGCACGGGCCAAGAGGCCGAGGAAGGCGGCAGCGGGCCCGCGAGGAGGCACTGCAGGGGCGGCCCTGCCGGGGCAGCCAGGCCGGAACCACCCCCAGACCCTGCCCCGGCCCGGCCCCCCCGCCGCGCCCTCACCTGCCGGGGGCCGGGGGCCGCGGTACCGGTGCCCGGCCGCTCCTCCATCTGCTGCGGGAGGGTCCCGGCATCCGGCGCTCCCGCCGGCGGGGCACCGCCACACCGCCGCACCGCCGGCAGCCACAGCCGCCACGGCCGAAGCGCTGCCTGGGCGGCGGCAAGGCCCCAGCCCGGCGCCGCCATGACTGTCCGCGTGGAGGGCGGAGCGTGAACTCTGACCCCGCGCCACACCCAGGGCACCGGCACGCGGCGGGCGCAAGCGCACAGGGCTCGGCTGAGGCGGGGCGACCGCCATCTTGGCTGAGGGGCGCTGGGCTCCGCTCTGAGCCGAGGCGGAGGCGGCTTGCGGGGGTACGGGACAGCGCCGGGAAAGCCGGCCCCGGCCGCCCGCTCCCTTGCGAGCGGGCTCGGACACGCTGGGCGGCTCGTAACCGCCGTGTGCCCGGCGCAGGGGCGAGCACCCATCCGCAGGGCAGGCGGGCGAGGGGGAGTGAGCCCAGCGGCCCCCGCCGGCCACGGCTCGGCTGCGCAGCGTCCTGAGGAGCCGGTCTGGCAGGCCGAGACTAGAGACGGCGGCAGCCCTGCCTCAGAGAACAGGAAACGGATGCCGGCTGCGACGTTAACACGCACACCCCTGGAAGTAACACTTAAATCGCAACAGCCACGCTAAGGCTACTTGCGCTCAAGGGGAGGGTGCAGGCAGAGGAAGACGCAGCTGCAGCTTATGTGAGGCTGCAGCTGCAAAGCTGAATGTAATGTTACAAACCCCCAAAAAGTTGCCTTCCTTCATAACCCAGAAAGCCCAACTCTGGACTAGATGACCCTTCTGTTCATCAGTTAGATAGATGAAAAAAGAAACCATACAACAAYGATCATGTTCCAGAAGGCCCTGCCCTACATGGTATTGACCCTATAGCAGAAGAGCTCCACTCTCACTGTGTCATTCAAGTCTCCATTCCTTTGTTAAGGTGTAGCTGTCAGAGCCCGAGGGTACATCTCAACCCAGTTTCTGAACTTCCCAAAGTAATCAGGGCAGCTTAATTTTATGTAAGCCACTAGAAGTCAACCTAGGCCTAGTCTTCTCTCAAAAAGCCAAGCTCATCCATGCAGATGCCCCCTAGTACAGTTGTATATATCAGCACTACTTTGAAACCAAACTCAAAGGACTGTTTCAATGAGAAATACAAATGTCTTACTTACATAATCCTCCATGTTCACAGGACAATACATTCCTCACATACAGGTTTTTATTAAGCTTCTCACATGTAATTAAGCATATATACTACATCTGACATGCTAACAAGGTTGTCAGGAGCCAACTTTTTTTCTTCCAGACATCCCTGACAGTTGAAGTTTCATGGATTTCACACAAATGTTTCAAAACTTGTTTCCAGGTCCAAGCACAGTGATAAAACACTTGTCAAAAGTTCTAACCATATCAACACCATGTGCCAGAAACATACAAAATACAAGAAAGTTGAAGAGTACATCAGATAAAGCAACATGTAGGACAACAGATCTTGTAAGAGAGCTATGCTGCGGTATGACACTGTGCACCTCTCGAAACAGATTTCTGGGGTCTTAAACAGGAATAGGGGTGCTAGTGGTACAGACCTTTAACACGTAAAAAAAGTAAGACCGTGTAGCAGATGTTTTTGATGGTCAACCTACAAGGGAAACAATGTTAGCATTTGAGAGCAATGCTCTTGATGCCTAAAAAAGAACCACTTTCATGCTCAGGCTTATTCTTACAGTCCATGCTTTGTTAATGTAAGTGTGACACCACCATGTGTGAATTAAGATGAATCTATTCACAACTGATCAAAAGTTCAGAAGAGTGTATCTTACCACATTAACATCATGTACAGAAAACAAGACTGAAAATCCTATTGTAACTGAACCAAACCAGTACTACTAGGCATCTTGCTTTCATTTGCAATGGTCCAAAGTTTCCTAGGTGGATAATCCACAGACAAATCAGTAAGTTTTTGATGTTATCTACTACCCTATCCGCATCTGTTGTATGAGGAACACGCTCTTAAGACAGTACGTGTGTAATCCTGCCATGAATAACTTGTTTAAAGCCTGTTGAAGCAGAATTCCTTTCCTTAGCTGGGAGTGATCCTCCTGGTCTGGTGTCCCGTGCAGGCAACACTTCACTGAAATAATCACAAGGGAGTGAAGTACCAAGCTTCAGTTTGGCAGCAGCAGTAGATTCATAATGATTAAGTTGAGCAGTAGTTACAGACTCAAAAGAAATTATGTATCCACAGTATATGTACAGTATAATTAATTTCTCAGAAGAGTTTTTTTTTCCATTGCTATATTTTAAAGGTTGCCTTCAAATTACAGATAAGTCCTTTAAATGCTTGAAAGGCATAAAAATTCCCCTTCCCACACAAAACCCCAAACAATGTATTTTAGTTTCAAAAATATTTTGAGCCCACAAACAAGCTTGGTATCAGTTAATCTGGTAAAATAACTACGTGCTAAATAAAAGCACATCTGGTGGAAAGAGCGCAAAGAATGTTAAAAGTGTGCTTAGTTTTTGCTTGCAGCATCTGGCAGTGGGTAGCAGGACAGAGGCAGGAATCTCAGTGGGTCTCCTCCTGTGTCTGCTCTGCAATAGTTTCTGTGGCACTGGCATTGGCAGCAGAGTTGAGAACTTCTCCAAAGTCTCCTCCAGCAGGTTTGCTTCCTCCAACTTTAGACTAGAACATAGACAGAGCCTCAACATAAAATTGCAGTTATTTGGCATGCCAAACATGGTTAACTGGATAAAACCCAGCACCCCTGTATGAAAAAGTTTAATAACTCTTTTCAGCAGAGCAGCTTTTCCAGGACTGGGCTACCTCCGCAATACTCTAAAGACAAGTATCCCACAGAAAACAATCACCAGCAGCAGATTAACATAGCAGTCTCCCTTTGACTTCAAGATACACAAAGCATGAAGCAGCCCTGATTCCAGGGAGTCTGAAGGCTGACACACCCTCAGTTAAAAACAGATACAGATATGCAGCCTTTCAAGCCGTTTAGGCTTTGAAAGAGTCAGTTAAAACGTGCTTCTGTATTGCTCAAGAAAGAACCTTGAACGGTTTTCAGTCTCAGCAGCAGTTCTGGAGATCTTCAGTGGAGCAGAGCAACTACTTTACTTTCTCCAGGTAATGTGTTTGCCTTTTCACTTCCCTCTACAGTATATACCCTGTGGGATGGCAGGAGTGTTAACGCCAATTAGTTTGCAAGGGAATGCCTAGTTCCCCATGCTATTGCTTGCATGCTTCTCATCCAACCCAGTGTGCCCACAAGAACAGTCAAATCTGGTTCCAGTCACATGTATTATTATTTTTTAAGTGATTTTTTTACCTGGAGAAGCTATTAATGGTTCCTTCTGGCACTTGAGGCTTTTGTGAGTAAATTTTAAATTAAGGTACAAAGACCTTGCATATTTTATGCCAGAAATAAGAGAAACATCCCAAGCTATACTCCTGTGTAAGATACTAGTCCTTAGGAAGGCATGGAAATAAAAGCCTAAAGCGTTTTGGATACATAATACTAGCTGCTTGTGCAGGTTAGCTAGCTGTTAGTCCTTCTAATTAAAGGCATCCTACTGTAAGAGGTGCAGGAAGCCCATTTTTTATTCTCAAATCATTAGGCAGAGAAACCATTTCCACAGTACTTAAAAAGATGTCATCTAAGCACCTTCAACAGTTTACCAATAACTAAAAAACAGGCTACCCAGAGTCCACTTAGTCGTTTCTCCACATCCACAGCTCCACAATCACCAAAGCATTTTAGTAATGCTTACCTTTAAGTTTTCAACTTTTTCCTCAAAGGATTTGAAAGTAGGAGAATTTCTAGGAAAATGAACAAAGGAACCACAGAATTAAAAACATATCTGGTTAGTCTATAAATATCAGAAAATACCAGAAAACAAGCAGACAGTTGCTTTTTCCAATGTCAACATGAGTTTTGTTTGTTTGGGGCTCTTTCCTTGTTCTAAGGGTAGCCTAAAATAGTTTAGATCTGGATCTCCCCAAGTACTACAAAACTAAAATTCAAACACACTCAAGTTGCAGCTCATTTGTATCTTTGGCAACTAAGCATTGCCAGGGTCAGCAATAGGATCTTTCATCACAACATGAAGGAAGGGAGAACTAGCAAGTATTTTAGGTTTAGCTTATTATTCCCAGTGATTTCAGACAGGTTTCTGGCTTAAGGGATTTGTTCAGAAAAGCTTAGTCATCACTTCTGGTTAGCCTAGGACATTATTGCTGCAGAAAGCTTGTCATCAGAGTTGTTTCACTTGCTATAGGAAAACTAGTTTAATTTAATAGGCTATGTGTTCAATTAACGAAACATGGTTCACAGAGGTATTTTCTGCTAACGTGTTAAATTTAAGGGAGACTCCCCCTTGCCTTTTAAGTGCTGGAGACAGCTGTGATTACAAATGTTAAGTTCTGCATATGAAGAGCAGGACAGCTTGGGATTTTCAATGCTGAGGGCCAGTGTATTATTTATTAGGGTCAGAAGAGTGACTTAGTGCTCTGACTAGCTGTCACTGCCATTTGCAAATTTGTGCAAATTTTCTGCCTTCATGCAGGATGGAAAATGCTTGCCTTCAGTGGACCAGGACTAAGGATTTGTAGCAGACTCAAAAAAAATTATTATATAAAGGTGAAAGACAGGAGGGTTTTTTCAAAAGAGGTCTTAAGCTTCCCTTCCCCCTTTGCTTGGTATTTGTGTAGGTCACCCACACTTAGCAGCACTCTTTCATTTGGGAAAGCACACAGTGACATAGATATGTATCAAACCAGACTCTCTCAGGAGATGGAGGGACACAGTGCCAAGCAAGGGGAGAAAAAAGGCAAGCACTCCAAGTCAACAAGAGACTTTTTGTGAAACCACAGTATTTTTTACTCACTTTCATTGTTCTAAAACAGATGCCAAGCTATTGCCTTTTAAACTTGGAATCATTTAGTAGCATTACATTTCTAACAGGCAGGGAAAAGCTGTTATAGTTCTCCAAACAGCAGGAAAGTGCACTTAGTCACATTCCAGATGTGCGATAACCACCACTATAAAGCAGAATAAAACAAATTTTATCCTGTAAGTTAGTACAGGAAATCCATTACAAAGGTGGGTGGGTTTTTTAGTTTTGTTTTAAATCTATGTTAGTTGACTTAAGTTCAATTTGACTTGATTCCACACATGAAAATAAATTAACCCAACAGCTGGATTATGCATACATTACCTCATAATAGGCATGCTAATTGAATGTTGTATGGAGCGTATACTAAATGCCAGCATTAAGAAAAAAGAAAGCAAGAAGTTAGTTTAAATGATAGACTGAGAAGAAATTGGCTTAGAGCGCTGACTTCTGGATATGATTTTTGGTAAATTGCCGAACAGTCTTATACAGTCCTGTATAGTAACTGCTTGGTTTTGCTTTTTTAAATTGCTTAGCCATGCACACACACACAACAGAGCAAAAGCTGCAACAACTTTTTTCCTTTTCAGAAAGATTCAAGTGTCATGCTTGTTAGTACATATTCTGCTTAGCTGCAACAGCCTGTCTACTCATTAAGTTTCTCAAGCAATGAGAGACATGCTGCATTTACAGTTTTGACGATATCAAGTAGAAAGTGAACACTCAAGAGTCTTATCAATCAACTAATCTTCCTACTGAAAAAATTATTCCCACATTCAGAAGGCTTCCATTTCAATTCAGTGTAAGATTTCCATACTCATCAATACAAATTATCTACTCATCAATATAGATTATCTAGCAAGAGCAGTCACATCAATCTATATTCAAGGTCAGGTTTATGCTGGGGACAGGGAGAAAGTCCTAGTCTCAGCCCTGTTCTGAAATTCACGGAGGATTTCTGTAACCTGCCAGTGTTGCTATACAGTTACTGTTTCTTTAGTGACAACACACACCTACTCCTAGAAGGTGACTGGATATAGATTAAGGAGCTCCCAAATAACTTCAAGACCATCTGGAATCTAATTTAGTTCCATATTCTAGAAAAAATCCCTGTTTACTCTTGATACAACTTAGTCTTATATATTAAATGTTTCTTGTCAAATACCACAGTAGTAAGTTAGAAAAACTGATGATCACAGTTTTTCATAACTATATTTGGAATGTCGAATCTTGACTGGGCTTTATGATGTCTTTCAAGAGAATACTTTCCAGGCAATTCCTGGGGGGTGGGCAGGGCAGGAAATCGCTCACATTTGATGTGTCTCCAAAACTCCAATTAGTATTTCAGCACAATGGAAGATACATTCACAGAAGGAAAAAGGTTCCATGTTCACTGCAGAACGAGTTTTAAGAGAGTCTTTTGGGAGGGTCATCAGTAGAATACAGCGATAGAAAAAAACTACACATGTAAAAAGCTCCCTTAAGGTTGGGATCCCTTAAGGCAGATGCACAACTGAAGGTTGGTTTGTAGGTACAGTGTACTGGGAATCAGATACGCAAAGGCCAGATGCTGTCCTGACACACGTCAGTAATGTGTGGCCATGTTTCCCCAACCCCATTTCTGCTGTGTTTCATCTTCACGGATGGTTTGGCTTCCACAAGCTTTTTCAGAGCACGCCGAAGCTGATTGTCTTCTGGAGTGTAATTTATATTCCTCGCTCTGTGATGTGGATTACTACAAGTTCTGGTCTTGCTATGTGCCAAGTTTTAGTACAGAACTAGGCTGATACTAACTAGTTCTCTTTGTCCAGTCGTGCTCAGCCACTTCCCCTCACGCTGCAAGAAGCGCCTCCCTGCAAGAATTTTAAGGCTAAAGAGGGTGAAAGTTATCTACTTTTCCCCATATATATTTACAATCTGTAGACCTGCTCACACTGAAAAAGCAACAACCTATGGTGTATTGCAGATCTTTTAACAGGTGTCTAGGGAAGTTTAGTTTAATCTCATACAGATCATTTAATGGAAGAACTATTCGTACATTCGTGAAGGATTTACTTGCTGTTGTACAATACACTTACGTATACTCAGTATCCATTTCGTAAAACGTCACCGTAAGATACTGTATAGTTTTATCACAGAATGATCTGGTTTGCAAGAGAACTGGATTAGGTAAGTACAGTTGATCTTTTTTTAACATCAAATCATCGGTTTATCAAGTAGTGCAAAGAAGCACAATTAAGCCTTGAAAAGCTTTACAAAGAAGAGAACTTGTATTTCTTTTCACAGATGATAGAATGCCACATCAAAGCACTCACTCAACTAGGCCATCAAGTTGGGCAGTTTGAAGAACAGAAGCCCTTTTTACAATGCTCACAAGCAAACCCCTAGCTTTAAAAAATAATATAAAATCAAAAAAGGCACAATAAGTTGCTCTCCAGCCTTCCATTTATTTTGTATTGCATTAAAAGCTTTCTTATCCTTTACATGATTATTTTTATAGCTACTACATTGCCTCACATTTTCAAAATGCACAAGGAGGTATGCCAGAGTCCCTGTCTGGAAAACATGGATTTAAGAGTGCGTAAGCACTAGTTACTTGCTTTTGTTAATAGTTAGGTTTCCAGCTGATACACTAATAAGTGATGATCCATGAGTCCATGATCATATCAGATTTCCAAAGCAAGCAAAGAAAGTTATTCTGCAATCTCAGAACAGGGCAAAGATGAGGACTTCGGCTCCATAATATGGATGCAGTGCAAGAGGAGCTAAGTGCAAAGTCATGATTGCTCAGGACATTTGCCCAGAGCTACATCTTGGTACTACTGCTGGTTTGCACATAATACTGATGCTGCCTACACAAGGATGGCTAGCTCATCAAAAGTTCAAGACGTTCTTCTAAAGGAGAATAAAGGTATTAAGAGAAACCTAAGAAGGAACAGAGTTCATTTTCAGCATAACAAAAAGCAAAGGAAACAAACACAAAAGGGAAGCAATAATGCATTGACTTCGCACTACCAGTCCTCTCTCTTCCTCTCTCTTTTCAGTACTTTCTAAGTTCACAGCTCCACCAGCTGCCTTACTCCTTTTCGCAACTCCCTCCAAAATCACTTTGCAGTGCAAGAATGAAGACCTGCATGTGATGTTTGCAGCATGGAACATGTGGAAATAGTCTAACACAGAAGAAATCACGCCATTACAGCTGAGAAGTCCTTAAGCTAAAATAGTACAAGAAAAGCAAAGCCACGATGAAGAAGCCACATAAGAGTTTAAGAATAAAAATGCACCCGCATATTCAGTATTTGTTCACATAAGTATCAGGCCCATTCTCATTTCCAGGAAAGAACTTGGGCATCTAAAACTCTCTAGAGTTCAGACTTGTGCAGTCTTAAAAGTAGACACCACTTGAGAAGTCACATAACCCTGGGACCTGAATTCACTGGTTGAATCCCAGATGAACTTGGTCCTCATGAGAGCAAAAAACTCAGAAGTTTTTAATCTTCTGTTTAAGTGCAACTAAGATCTTGAACAGCACTAATTCTTCCCACTTTCTCCCCCCCCCCCCNCCCCCCAAAAAAAAACCCAACCCAGCTGCTCCTGAATTTATAACCATACCTTGAATTTCCATTGCCATGATTCTCCCCGAGAAGCACACCAACAGCGTGGACTCCTCTGGCCCTGTTACATTCCCTGCCAGTGGCCCAGTTTCAGATAGAGAGTACTCAACATCCACCTAGCCACTAACTTGAGTAATTAGGACACTCTTCTTTTGAGGTACTAAATTCCTGAAGCCAGAAGAGAGCTATGAGTCTGTGCTTATCCTTGTCAAATGCAATAGTCTAATACTAGTAAGGGAACACCATAGCCTTAAGAAAGAAAGGTGAGCCCTGCTAAGTGAGTAGCAGAGCTCTGCATCCAAAAGGTATAGAGACATCTTCCAGGCTCCCTTTGTCTTACTGATGCTAAAGGGGATGTATTTCAGACAGGCTACTATTTTTATACTTGAGCAAACTGAGCTCGCTTCAGAGTCTGAGTTCTGATAGCGTCCTGTGCCGCTGCCCATCTCCTCCCCAGGCACTGCCCCTGGAGCTATAGCACCTAGTTAGTATTCTAGGAGCCAGATTCCCACACCTTTATGGACATCCTACTGCTGTCTTTAGCTACTTAGTGGGAGAGTACAGAAAAGATGAAGCCAGACTCAGAGGTGTGCATAGACAGGATAAGAGGCAATGGACAGAAGTTGCTACTCAGGAATTTTAATTACTGAAAACTTAACATTGAATATTTACTTAGGCTAGGCAGACAGAAGGCAATGCAGAAAAGGTAACTAAAATACTCAGTGTCTGGAGCTGCTAGAGTAATCAAGATAAAAGATTAAAAAAAGATAAGGACTGTTTCACTGGACAAACTATGAACAGAGAATGCATAAACTATTTTACATTTAGACTCTAGTGATTTGATTAGAGTAACAATGCTAAGCAGCCATTGTAATAGACACAAAAAAGGGAAAATTTCTAATCTGTCAAGGCACAAACACTGTACAGACAAAGAGAAGGAGGAATTCTGCATGCCACTGACCTCAAACCATATTCTGTCTCTTTACAAAAAAACCTGCAGAATCATTTTAACAGATTCCTTTCTTACAAGGAAGAGAGACTAATTGATTGTTACGTATTCTCAAGATTTCATCTTCTGGAATAGCTACCAGGTGAACATGAAGAAACATCTTCCCTGATATCAAAAGAGCTTCAGCTTTACATTAACTAACACTGGAGAAAAAAAGAAATTACCTTTTACAGCCAAAACTTATTTAAAGATTTTAACGGAGACAGTCTGACTACATGTTTAGTTTCAGAAACAATTCTTGCGCCCACCTTACCTAAAGGAATGTGAAAATGCCTGTAGTCTGCACAATGCCAGAGTAAGCATTAAAGAGAGAAAGGAAGTTCTGATAAATCTGAAGAAAAATATGTAACTGTTTAGCTGCACCTCAAAGTGTTTTCTCACTAGACTTCAAAAAGCAAGAAAGAGGTTAATGGCAGCACTTTAAAACAGACGGCTGATTTTATTACACTGCTTTCCAATGCAGCAATATTCTGTTAGAATGTGTGAATTTTTGTTTGTCCAACAGTTGAAAAATAAGTTTGATCCACTATTCACAACAAATTACAAGCAGAGACAAATAGGTGTATATGTTCCAGTAGTAAAAATTATATAATCAAACAAAGAATTGTAAGCTAAGCATATGATTGGATTGCATCCAGGAAGAGTTTTGCATGCAGCTCACAACAGTGCTAAAAATTACCACCAAACTTACCTAATTTGCATAAAGGGCTGTGTCATTTGATACAAAGTCAAAATATGTTGTATGCTAATATTTAAGAATTAAAAAGTGCCAATAGTCTATTAAAAAGGTAATAAAATCAAGCCACTGCTATGAGGTAGAACAGCTTACAAAGAAAAAAACACNAAAAAAAAAAAAACCCACACACAAACCAAACAAAAAAACCCACACACACCAAACCAAAAAAACCACCACACAAAAAAACCCCAACAACCAAGCCACAAACAGTTAAAGACATCAGTTGTTTAAATGTAGTATTCCGCAAGCTGAGAAAGTCAGAGAACAGAAATGACAATGCTATGTGCATCACACAGAGGCAGGCAGAGACGCTGCCACCTGCAATCCTACCAGAAAAATCAGAGTAGCAGTGGAGGTAATAGCATACATTGCTTCTCTTACATATATAAAATACACGCCTCGGAACTCTTCTGCATCAGTGAGGACATACCAGCAGATTTTGCAGCAAGTCGCTCAGCTCTCCTAAAACAGATGCTGAGGGTTCTTGATAGATTAACTTTTAGAAGTGCTAGGTATGTTAACAGTGTAAACTTATTTCAGTGATCACCTGCTTATATCAAAAATGCAACTACTTGGGAAAAGCTAAAGAAACCTACCTGACATCTTCAAACTTCTTGGTTATGACTGAGCCAACAGATGAAAAAGCAGCAGAAGCCTTCTGACCAGCCTGAGACAGGGTTTCTGATGTTTTCTTGTATCTGTGTTCAAACAAAATTAAGTCTGTAGTTCTTTTAATAGAACACATAAGGAACCTTTTAGTGTATGTAAATTTGTATCAAACCCAGAGGTATACTTCAACTTTGGGGTCAAATGGACAAGCTACTTAAGAGATTATTTTGAGCCATTGCTACAGCATCTCTGCCACCTCAGACTTCAGATCAGGTTCACCAACATGCAGCTACTACCCCACCCCCAGAACAAATGCTATCTGCTATGGTAGGACTTAAGAGAAAAAAAAAAACAAACCCCCCCCCCAAACCACCAACAAAACCAACCAAACAAAACAAAACCAAAAAACCCCAAGAAAACACCACCATGCACACACACTGAAAAAGAACAGAGGTCTATTTTTTGTGCCAAGTGTCTAAAATCTTGTACCAAATAGTTTTGTCAATAAAATTCATAAAAAGGTTGAGGTACATCCTCTTACATTCTGTGTAGTCGTTAATTGCAGAAGGCAGTTCACTCTAGACCTTAAGCTAACAGTTGTGTTTGGCAAGAACATTAACTGTGACTTTGCACTCTTCCTGCATGAGCTCAGTTTACAACAATTTTTCAGGCTGGAAAAGAAGGGTATTCTGTTTGACTTAGGACACGTTGGTATCTCAGTAATGGTATCTCAGATCTGTCAGACAAAAAGCATATTAGAATGGCCCATACTATGGTCAATCATTCTTATTTTGCATGAGATGATATGGCTAACAGTGGCCTTCTTTAAAGAAATCTAGGATGATTTATCCGGATAAGTTTTAGTGCAACTTAACTTTGTGTTATCTACACTCATCTCATTTCACAAGAACAGAGGGTTTAGGCATGACACAAGAACTACATAGTTTTCACCTCAACAGCTGAGACAATCATCGTGAACTGGTACATACGCTGTGGTTGATGTAACATCTTGCCAACTTTTGGTAATGTTCTGCCTTAGTTCCTGTAATGAGTTAATTCCCAGCTTTCTCTTGATTTCTGCTAGATGCTTCTCTTTGGCAGCTAGCACTTGTGAGAGCGTCTGGATTTCCTCTTCCACCTGTCACAGCAGAGTTGACAAGAGGTAAGTTAACAAGCGATATACCCAGCCATTTAACTATGTATTTATTAAAACATCTACTAGGCATCAGTAATGGGAGGGCTAATGCATTTTGAACATTGCCTCACAGTTGTTTCTAAATACTAAAGGGGAAATCCAACATAGTCTACAAGAGCTAGTGAGAAAGTAATCTACCTGCAGCTAGCTCTGTTACTGGAATATGCACAAGGAAGTCGGTAACTAAAAGACTGTATAGTTAGAAATCATTACCTTTAGACAACATTAGCCTATGTGAAGCTTGAAGGTTAGTCAAACCTGGGACAATTGCCAAGCCTGTATTCTCCTTCCACGTAAGAAGAGATACGAATGTATGATCAGTATCAGGAAGCTCAGAGCATGTCTGATGCATACATAAGTTTTGTCTCCTTGCTTGAACACAAAGGTTCTTTTGTGGCTTAAGCCAGCAACTGCAGGCTGGATCTAGCCACAGGAGTGCCTTCCCCAGAGCGGGGGTGGAAATGGTGGCAGACTGAGCAGTTAAAAAAAAAACCAAAAAACAAACAAAAAAAACCCACCCACCCAAAAAACCACAACAACAGTTCAGCAACTAGAGAACTGTATTGTTTGTGTAATTCCTTCTTTACACAGATGATCACTTAAGCCTCTCACAGAAGCACGACCAGATCATGATCAGAGATGTCAAAATCGTTTTACGATGCCATTCTGTGGGCTATATAGATGTGGCAGAGGCACTAAGGCCATATGTACAAAGGCAAAGGCATGCATCCAACCCTAGTTCCTCATCCGGACTGGACCACCCTACTTTAGAGTATCAGGCTGCCCACTCATTTAAGCTCCTTTGAGGAAATACCAGTATCTTCAATGCACCTTTGTTTTGGATACCTGTCCAAAGTCCAGTGTGACATACCCTAGCAGGGCCAGATTTCCCTCACCATCTTCAGCTGATTAGTTTGGCATGAAATAATACTCAGGACTGCCAAAACCAAGACTGCATTAAATGTGCTTAATTCACAGCTAACCTTCATTTGCCAACCATAGGCTTAAGTTAGTGTCTTTTATTAGGGTCCTAAAGTCACATAGAGCTACAAAAGAAAAAAGACTGGCAACTCAATAAAGCTTGACTTTGACAACTTTTGAAATGCATGTATCAGGCTTGAATATTTGACTGTCCTTCGAAGAGTGCTACTTTAACTTGCTCTTAAAAAAATTTCTGCTATATGAACTATGTCAAGAACAGTTACATGGGTAGACATTAGCAAAACAGCGTCTACATGGATATTACTACAAAGCATCCTTCATGAAAACAACAGCTTTAGTTACTCCACACCAGTTGAAACACTTGGTTTTGGCTTCCAACCATGTTCTCTTTGACAGCTTATTTACCACCCCCTTCTCACTTGAAAAAAAAGAAGAAAAAAAAAAAGGGGGGGGGGGGTGTTAGGCATTTATGCATCTTGGTTTAAGATCTGTACGCTCAGCACTTATAGCTTAATTCCCCATAGCTAGAACTGGCTGTTCTTTTCTCCTTGACACCTTCGCTTTCCCTCCCCGCAATACACAGGAGTGCCGTACCCGACTTCAGACACTCACAGAATAAATATGCAAAGCATTAACTGTACGTTCAAAGACAGCATTATCCCAGATTTTCATTCTCAAAACCAGTTTAAGAGCTATTTGCAAGAGATTTACCTTAGCAAGCTCTTTTCTTAGCTCATCCTGTTCTTCTTCTGAGAGTGTTTCTGCCATACCAACTGTAGCAGCAGCATCCTCTCCAACCTCAGGTATAGAGTCACTTCTCAGCAGCCCTTGAGGTGAATAAACCATTAAAAGTCAGATCACCACGTCTGCCAGATAGCAGCTAACGTTAATATACAGCCCTTTTGTGCGAGCACACAAAGAAAACGGATGAGAGGACACCAAAGTCACGTTCCCCAAGTATTACGGCGTACAGGAAACCAGAGGCACTTTACTGGCTGTTTCGTTCTATCAAGTTGTATTAAAGCTCAATATAATTGCGACTGCTGCTATAATAGGAGACTGGAAACATGTTGAGAACAATGCATCCCACTACTCTGATAAAAACCAAGGCACAGAACACTACATCCCAACCCATGGTTCCTACACAACCTCTGCCCAGGAGTCCATGCGCTCTCTCTCGCTCATGCGGCACAGAAACTCTGGAAGCTCTGGAGTTGCTCAAGACCAACGCAGAGGCTCCCTCCCTCACTGCTCTCTGGATCAGATTAAAAAAATGCCCATTCTCAGCACAGTGGGAGTGGTCATGGCGACAAGCAAGCTCAGCAAGCTCAGCTCAGCGGAGAAAAGGGTTGCGCTGCAAGTATGAACTCTTTCCCCGTACCCCGTCCAACCTCTCTGTCCCTAGTAACTGCAACCACTGTGGCTAGAAAGTCACAGATACTGTGGAACTAGAAGTAAGCTTCTGTTTTGTGCCCAGACATTAAGACAGATAAGAAGCCTGGAGAAGGAGCTTGGGAACAAAAGGCTGTCACTTCAGACAAAGTAGTGGAGTGCTGAGAAGGGACTGATGAGGATGTGCATCGACTTACACTGCTGCCTCTTCCCCTTCCAAATCCAGAAACCAGAACTCTGCCAAACTCCTCTGTATAAATCCCAAACGCTCCTATGGTCTTCCTCAACTTTCGCCTTCACAGCTTCAGGGAAAGGAAGGAGAATGATACTATTTGTATTACTATGATGCGCTCACTTTAAAGATTCATTTATTCTTAGTCCTTAGTGCTTGCAGTAAGATCACTTTAAACATCTTTTAATGCAACAAACAGATTTTCCAGCAAAAGATTTCCCATTTTGAATCTTTGTAGCTGACACTTAAACATAAAGTTTGCCAGAATTAAGGAATCCTGTTCTAATTTGCAAATAGACCAGTTTGCAGAGAGACTGCATTCTGGAATGATTGTGGATTCGCAGAACTAATTCTCTATTCAAGAGGTAAAATAGCTTCTAGATAGTAAAAAAAGAAATGAAATAAAAATCTTAAAATAGAAGAAAAAACACAGGAGGAGTCTTTGTTTGTAAGGAGAGACAGTGAGAGTGTGTGTGTGTGTATGTGTATATATATGTATATAAATATATAATTCAGACAAGTTGAGGACATATTAAGTAATGTTCCCTTACAGGTCACTATAGTAATTAACCAGATAAAATTCCATCCTCATTTCAGCAGCTTCTGATGGCACTCCATACTACCATTTGGTCTGGGAATGCAAAAACTCATTGATGTGCAATGAGACCACCACTATGATTTCATTGTGAGGCTTGATATCAAATAGCTACATTACAATCAACTGAAAAGTCAGGGAAAAAAAGATTCTGCGAGTCTGTAATTAGTTGTAGGTATTCTATGAAACATGCTCCTAGCAGCTGTCAAGCCTAAGAAAAGAAGAAGCCTTGTTCTTGATCAAATTACTGACCTCAGGTAAAGCTCAATTCCACAAATTCTTTCCAAAACAGTATGTTTTCTGCCTGTATTTATGTCCGGAACGCTTGTCCTCTAGAAGCACACTGCTACATGGGCAGAACATTTATAAATGGTAAGTTACCACGGAGTACACAGAGAAGGAAGCATACAGAAAGCAACTGAAACCCCATTCCACGTTTATTTATGAAATCTATACCACATTTTCCCAGAGATTTACATCTGTCTTCTACGCAAACATAATGTAGTTCCTACGGGTTTCCCAATGTACTATTTTCTGGCAGAAATCTCGGGTAGAAAAAAAGTTCGAGTCTAACTCAACTCGAACCCAAACCAAAGCACAGCACTACAGCACCAAAAAAAAAGCATTACGGCTCCTATCTCACAATCAGACAATTTTTGTTTTATACACCAACATACTTCCTTTTCTTAACATCAAACGGTTAAGAATGCCATACCTTTTTGTCATAATTGCTATTTATCCTATTAATTACATATGCCTATACTGAAGGAAAACTAACAATTTAAACTGCATTTTCCCCGACACTCTACGACCCCCAGTACGCTGGCCTCCGACTCCTGACCCTGTTCTCCATCCGCAGGCCCTTTGTGGACTACAGAGCTTACCGTTGCGAAAGGCATTTCAGAAAGTTTGCAAGTACCAAAGACCACACTGACTCCCAAGAGCATTAGCACATCCAGCTGAAAGTCTGTTCAATCTGGTTATGAAGAGTCATCTGGATTATCTCTCCAAAAATAGATCAAGTGAATCCAGCAGCAGGAAGACATGCTGGATTGCCTCCCACAGCAATAGCTTCTGTTTTGGGAAGGTACCTTCTCTTTGGAAAACTAGTGTTTTAAGGGAGTTTGTGCTGCTTGTTGCCTACATTGAACTTAAGACACAATGCTAAGAAGCAAGGGAATGATCTCTCCTCCCCTTCCCATTTCTAGATCTTCTAGGAAGACAGGAAATCACTGCTACTCAGAGTCCTCCATAGCTCACCCTGTACATGTAACCGTGCCTTCCTCTCCTTGCCTTCTGCCCCCCTCCCATTTATTACTTTTTCTTTAGCTCTATTTGAAGCATGCAAACACCTTCCCATCAGTCTTTATTCTGGCACCTCCCTTCTCATCCCCTGTTACTGTTCACCCCTCTGCTCACTTTGCTCCCATTCCTCAGTTCACTTCAATACTTGCAGGACACAGGGTTCATCTGTGCTATGGGAAGGCCATGCTAGGCAGCCTGACCACGAAGCAGTTGTCTACACAGATAACCCACAGACCTCCACAATGGCATAGCTACAACCCAAATATACCCCATAAACTAGGGGGATAAATAGCTGACAGACAGTAAGATCCTGGCTTTAAGCAAGTTTCGTAAGTAAAAGGTACACAGCCCACCTTAGATATTTGTGGGGTGCGGGGCAAGAAACCAGGGAAATAGCAGTCAGCCAACAGATGTAAATACTTCGGCTCACTTCGGCAAGTGAGCATTTCTCACTTGTGGTCTTCTCTATTCACCAGCAGAACTGTTGTTATTGGCTTCCAACTCACTACCTTTCATTAGTTCTCTTGCATCTTGAGAGTTGCAAAGGACTTAAAATTCAGTCATTTGGTACTCCGATTGCTATAACCAAGCTTAGCTGAGCATTTCACGTCTCAAACTCTTGAACAGCGTAAAAATTCTGTTGGGGAAAAAAACTGGGAAGACTTACCTAGTATTGGGAAAACTTACCTAGTTTTAAGGTCAGTTTTTAGGTGTCTGTATTTTTAAGATTAATGTATTATCCCAGCAGTTTATTAGATCTACTTAAATGAACCAAATAAAGACATGAACAAGTTAGTTGATTAGGACTCCACAGATCACGTTCAGGGAAACAGCACTTAAGTCCCTATTATTCTGCCAGGGTAGGCAAAGCATTAGAGTCATTCAATTTACACTCAGGTTTTCTGTTTTGGGGTTTGCTTTGGTTCATTTCAACCCAAGTTTGTGCTCTGTTTTGACCGGAAGTTCCTACCTCTTTCTGGCCTGAATTCAGAGATTAGCAGTAAACATTAGCAGTTTAGGGAAGTAGTGGTCATTTCAGATGAGCAGCCTTTGGAGAGGGGGAGGGTTAGCCTTCACAAAGCTTTATCTTTAGATGGACATATTCTGTGTCAGACACTCAGAATGAGCATTTTTGTTATCACTATACAGCTGGCAAAGCTAAAGAAAAAAGGTGCTTGTTAGAGTTCAGGAGAACAAGCTGTTACAAGATTACACAATCACTCCAACATTTGAGTACTGTACAGTGCTACAGAGGATGTTTATTTTGGAATATATAAGAAAGAACAAATTTAAGTGCTTCCCATTTATCTCAGTGAAAAATGTAAAGCGAGACATATTTCCTCAACTCGGGTGAGAAAGTTCTTGGGCTTCTCCCAAACACTAATCATATATTCAAAGTGAATGAAAAAGGAAAAAAAAGCCCAGCAAAGGTTGGTGCTTACGGTGATGCATCACCACCAGATACAAAGGACTGTTCCCCCCTCTTTAGAAGAGGTGGGAGGTGCAGTAATTGCAGAAGTGAAAGCTGACCACTGTTCCCCATGGGCCCCCACCTCATCAAGTTCACAGAGGGGTTTGTTTTAGTTCACACAGAGGTTCCCCATGGGATACACGTTTCTTTAAGATTTTAAAGAACGAGCCCATCAAAAAAAAAGTCAACACCTTTGTAACTTCGCTTTGCTTTGTCACACCTGAAGCAGGGCTAAGCTTTCTATATTTTTAATTGTTCTGGAAGATCACGTCCAGCAGCATGGAATGGAAAGGAAAGGTGGATGTGACTGACACAGACTAGGATGTGTTGGGAGGCACAGCTGTGGGTGTTCTGTACAACAGGTTACCAGCTAGAAGCTAGTAGGGTTAAGCACTAGACGGATGCCGCTGCAGCACGGCACGCAACAGCCACTTCCTCAGCGGAGCCAAGTACAGTTAGTATCTGCAGGTGTAAGATTTACAGCATTTTAAATGCTAGGTGGAACAGAGTAAAGGTTTTAGAGGGCATTTTCGTTAATCGGTGATACTTTCAGTACTAAGGCAAGAGCAGATGTTAGACTATCCAGAGGTCTGAAGTCATATTAAGTATGCAATTCCTACCTCCCCCCCGTAAAAGCTAATAGTCAAACTAGGCCAATTACTTCAGTCTTGCAGAAGTTGCCCTTTTGTTCCTAATTTTTTTGCTCACTTCGTTTTCCCTCAAACTGCCTTTCTACTGAATTAAGAAATAACAAATAAGGTAAAGCTGTTAAATGCATAGCACATGAGATATTGCCTACATGACATGCCAAAGCTAATAAACTACCAGAGTTAACAGCAGGTCAACTTTTACCTTCATTTACACCTGCGTTTCAGCCAAATTTTATGGATTCTTAATTTGAGAAGTTCCTTTTTACAGATATTAGTCACTAAGCTTTCCATGTAGAGGTTTTGAAAAAGAAAGAGAAGGAAGTTACCAGACTTTGCCAGTGTAGGTGATCCAGGTGGAGAAAGGTTTATGCTAGGCGACAGGTAAAGATAGTTTCTGTTCACTCCAGCATTGAAATCAAAGGGCGATTTGTAATCCTCATACAGATCCATGCCAGAAAATTCAGAGCGCGCAGCTGTCCTCTTCTTCCACTGAAGCGTTCATCTTCGCTTTCTGGGGCGACCCGGACAGCTGGATTCAGAAACCCTCTGTTTCTTCACATGACACTCACTATACCCCCTCATAAAATTCAGCTCTCTTACGCCTCTGTTAAATTTGATAGAGCTGCCTAGCAAGTGATTTCTTAGCCATCTTGTAGCTGCTGCTCTTTACATGGCACAAAGTTAAGTTCCTGTGAATTTATAACCGGGGCTGGACTTAAACAGACCGTTCCTTTAACAAACATTCACAGCACGCCATTCATGGCTTCTGGAAGAGCATTGGTCCTCTACAGAATTGCATCAAGAATTTTCAATCGTTTAAATAAAAAAAGGTCAGCTGACTGCAGCTACACCAGGATATCCTTAATCTTCTAGGACACAAAAGGATTACTAGCCATAATCTATCCTATATACCATCTGTGTAGGACTTTTTCCTCTGATTAATGGAAAATTCTGCATGTGTAACTATTTCTCCAGCTGCTTCCACCACTGTAATAACCAGCAGCCAGAACCCAGTCTCTGCTGCCCAGGTATCACACTGTAGTGCGAGCTCAGAATAGGACAAAGCAGCACTCATCTCTGAAGGCTATGCTATAAACACCACCTAGGTTTTTTAATTAACATGCTAGTGTGCATTATGATTTTTGCCCATGAGGCTAAACATATCTGGGTATGAGGGGGTTTTTTTTGGTGGTTTTTTTTTGTTGTTGTTTTGTGGGGTTTTGGGGGTTTTTTTGGGTTTTTTTAAAGATTAATGAAATGCGCTGCCCTATGTCCTTGGTGCTTCAGCCAGCGTCATTTAGAGCAGCCAGTTATGCCAGGAACCGGTAACACTGGAATGCATCATCCTGATGAAATGTATTTATGTTTTGACACATACACCATAAAGAAAGATCAATTTATGTAAGCCATCTGACTTCATGCTAGAGGTGTAAGATTTAGCCCTAGGAAGCAGAAGTGCTTCTTACCTAAAAGAGGCACTCAGCACAGTTTTGCAGTGCTTCACTACATTTTTTTTTTTTTCTTCCAAGGTCAGCTTCTTTCACTGAAAAAAACAAGCTTACTAGCAGCATAGACCACCTTTACAGCTGAGCAACAACTTCCTCCCAACCCCACACCTTCACCTGGGCTCTTCACTGAAGCCTGCACACAGAGGAGCAAAATCAAAGGGAAGTTAATCTTTTCCTCCACCGTAAAGTGATGTTTTAAGACAGAGCCCACCAGAGACATTACGCCACCCTCCACTCAAGGCCGTAGAAGTGAAGGAGCCTTGCAGCACACCCAAGTCAAGCCTGGGCAATGTATTCCCCGGGGATACGAGAAGAAAGCCTACCACTTCTGAAGTTTTAACTTCCCATTTCCACTGCAGTCAGCAGGCACAGGAACAGACCTTCCAGCTAATTAAAGAGCAGTTCCTTTAGACTGCAGACCTACATTGGCTCCTGGTGCAGACTACCCGCAGGCTCGTAACAATGAGTGCCGGAGCCTGAAACACAGGTCTCTGCTATTTTCTGAACCCACTGAAAAGAAGAAAATGCCCCTCTGCATTTCCGACACGTGGCTGTGGCATCTGCCAGAAATACTGCAAAGTTCACCTGACAAAAGATCAAAGCTTTGGTCACAGATTCTAGTAAAAGTATCCAGAAGCAGCAGAGAACTGTAACACAGCTACAGTAATAATATACTCTCTATTAACCAAGAACGCTAATATGAACAGCTACCGATTCTGCTTTGCAGCCTTCCCTCTTGTAACTCAGCAGACGGGGACTGCCTTCTGTACAAAAGTCTCAAGCAGTAGTTGTACTAACTGGATTAGGCACAATGCCAAGTTATCAGATGTGGCACCCTGGAAGAGCTGGGTGTTTTCTACCATCACTCTCCCAACACAGAAAGAGAGTGAAGGTGAGGCTACCCTCTAGGACTTTTTCCCAATCCCAGAGAATCATTCAATGTAACACCAGTCAATGCTAGCAGGCTACAACAACTGAAAGTAGCTATTATAGGAAAAAGAACCTCTTATAAAGATCTGTTCATCCCTGCTAACAATCAGGAATTTCCTGGCCAAGGGCACTTACTGGAGTCAACACTTACGTTGTCATTTACAGGAAACTCCCTATGTTCAGTTTTACCCCATACCATCCATTCAAAAAAAAATCTGGTACTCTCCCTGCATCTTTATTGTGCAAAAGTTAGTTTCATGTCCGTAGAGACATCTGGCTTGCCAGTCTAAGACTGCTGACCTGGCATGTCGCCGCTACAGAGCCAAACTCTCCAATACATCTTCAGTGTAGTCAGAGAGACAGGTATAGGACATTGCCCACTGCTAGAACATACCTTTGGCTTACAGGGAAGGTCTGCCGAGTTACAAATCTGAGCCTCCACATGAAAGGCTGAATTCTGCTTTTGCCCTGGCTCATGGATAGCCTGAGCACGAGCCCAGAAGTCACCCGAGACAATTCTCTAGTTCTTAGAAATATTACCGTCCTAAGATCATTGCCAAGAGAGGGACTGTGCAAGCACTCCTTACTTCAAACTACCCTCTTTGCTCAGATTAACCTAGCTTATAGTGGCCATACAGCTGGGTTGCTATAGCACCTCCCAAACAAGCTGCCTGAACACATTGGCCTCCTGCTCTCTTACCTGCAGGAGTTTACGGGAGCATCACTCCTCGCTCATTCTCAGCTACAAATCCTACCTGGTGATGAAATAAGCTGTCTCACTGAACAAGCTTGTTCCTCATCACCTAGGGAAGTTTGATGGTCTTCACCCTGAAGCACAAGCCAATCTGGCTTTAAGGAGAAAGGATTGCAATTCATCCTTCCAAACCTGCTGTAGGACAACTTAACTTCTAGGCTACCGGTCATCCCTAATTCACCCATTTCAGGGAAGACAAGTACTCCCCTGCCAGCTGTAACAGCCAGTTTATCGGCTTCTTCCCCAGTAGCTTCTTAGCACACCCAAGGATTCAGGGCAGAGCAAGGCAGCACTCCCCCTATACTGCCTAAAGGCAGTCTGAAGAAGATAGGCCTTGCTAGCTGTTAGTGTGGTACATTTGGAGGAGGAATGAATTTCTCTCCAAGGGACTTTCCAAATCAAAGTGATGGCCCCAAGGAAACAAAGCAGGATGGGGATGACAGACAGCAGCCACATGGAACCAAAAAGGTCTTGCTCTGCAGCAAGTTTAAGCAGCTCTCAACAGTCTGAACATAGCTAGGCAATGGCAGGAATCAAGATTTCTCTATACTATGAGAACAGGCTCATTATGAGGCCTTTCTAAAGGGCCCTCCCATGACCAAAATATCCTGCTCATGGCCTTCCTCCTCCTCACTCTTCACAGTAATTCAGAGCAGATGCAGCTGGCTTGAGGTGGAACTGAGGCTGTAAAGCCATACCCTGCTAAATGTATCCTGCTTTACCAGTGCAAGACATACATTTTAGAGCTGAAGCTTAAGTTTAGACTTCTGTTATGTGGCTTAGAGTAGTTATTGTGCATGCTCAGGTATCTTTGTTCTTTGCCCTGCATAGCAAATTCAGTTGTTACAGGTGTACCTTAACACCTGTATTAAGGTATCAGGTATCAGCTGCAAGCCAGTACCTGAAGAGATCTTGAAGCCTAAGGACACACCTGCTCCAGAGACAAGTAGCAGTGGGGTTTTGTTCACTATGCAAGAGATTAAAACTGAAGATTTTGCTGTTGCAGAACAAGTACTCATTTGCCCTTAACAACTCAGGATAACTAAGAGGTTAGTACTTAAGTCATCTATGCCATTTTAGAAGCTGGTGTTTGAGAGACTGGCATGAAGGTAGATAACTTCTCTCAACGATGCTTGAACCAATTACTGATAAGTTCAACTGAATGTCACAAAGTGGCTCAGGAAGGCTCAGGAAGCCTCAGCAAAGCATTACCATCACAACTCCTACCATTAATCATGTTGTAATCTCCTCTGTTAAGGTTAGAGAGTGTGCTTAAAGCTTTCCCAGGTAACTATTTAGCATCAACAGTCAGCACAGATTGTGTATGTCATGAATCATAAAAGAGAGAACTTCCTGCACAGCTAGAAAAGCTGTTAAGCTTGAGCAAACACTGTTAACCAGATATTTGCCTGCCTAGCCTCAGACATCGTTCTTTCTTCAGATACCACCTGCTACTGCAGCGTCCACCTTAGCCCAAGGCTCTAGCAGCAATTTAAGTAAGGCAATATAGTATTAAAGCACTTCTACCTTGTTGGTAGCTAAGCAAGGATAAGACCTTATGGTAGCCTTGCAGAGAAGTTGCTTTTCCCACATTTAGATCTAGCAGAACAATAGTTTATTTATACATGAAAAAGTTATATCCCTCTTTCCCTAAAAAAACCAAACCCAGCTCAAGTATGATTGAATACCATCTCTGGGCTTTGAAGAAACTAAGCTATGTATTCAGTAGTGTTTCATACAAAGAGTTAAATTCAAAATGGAAAGACTATCACTAATGCCTTGGGATTGGAGGAACGCAGAGGCTACCCTAGGACAAGATCCAAACAATACTTTGGATAAAGCTACCTAAATAACCAATCCACAAGATCCGTGCCTAATCAAACTAGAGTTCTGCTGCTACGTAGGCACCTTCACCATCTTGGACATCCTGCATTTGTGTCCTGTTTAAGCACAGAGATGCCAAAATTGTGCACCACAGCCCATACTTTTGGCAAGCCTACCATGACTCCATCACTTAATTCAGCAAGCAAAAGAGGATGGGGGAAGATGAGGGGAGGAGTTTGTTGCCAAAGAGGGCAAGAGGGAAGAGGCGCTTGCTGTTTTGGGGTCATAGCAAAAAGATTCAATCTCTTATTTCAAGGTTGATGTTAAGATTCAACTGCCTGCTCAGCCTATATCTGGTTTGAATTTGCCTCTTCTGCAGTCTGCTAACAGGCAAGACTGACTGGAGGCCTTCCAGTAACTGTGGCTGGGGTAAAGACTTCCAGCCAGGTCTTCTCCCATCCCCATCCTTCCCAGGTAGATGCCAATCAGGCAGCAACAATCAGGCTCCTCTCCCCACTCCAACTGAGTTTTATAGGGCATAAGCCATTTTAAGAGCTATAAAGCTACTTAAGCATCTTAAGCCAATCTAGGTTTTGTAGCATCAATTTGATCTTCAAAGTCTTACTAGTTTACAGATGAGTAAAGCCTTTCAGCACCTGATCCAAGGCCTTAAAAACTGCATTAAGAGAGAAAGATGCCATGAAGCAATAGGACAGAAGCTCAAACACTAAGCAAGCCTTAAATTAGTACATTCATGCTCCTACTTCCACGTTGTGCTCTCCCCCCTCCCTTTAACAGCAGATACCTCTTTCAGCCCCTGAGATTTGTGCATGACATGAATGGAGCTGCACAGCTATAGCAGTTACTGAACAGTATGAGTACAGGCTTCTGCAGCCCTGTTGGTAATGGTCAGCAGACTGTGGCTTTCGGGTTTAGGCATTTGCTGTCTTCTAGCAGAGTCCAACTCAACACCACCATATTAATCTCATTACTTCAGCCTCCCCCCACATGCTTTCTCTGGACTAGCTCTCCCTGATGCAACAGCATTGTCCCGTATGGTTCTTTGTATAGAAATATCTTCTCCAGCATTTTCTTAAGACTAAATGCTGCCTTCACTTACTCATATAAAAACCAACCAACCAACAAAAATGAAAAACCCAAACAAAACCCTCTTAGAACGATCAGTATTCTCCCAAGACATATCACCCTGCAACACAAACACTCCTGAGCATTACAGTTAAGGATTACGGGGTTGCTAGTATTGCTCTTTTATTAAACCAAAGTCTCAGCCCACAGCATTTCAGACAGCTGATGCATGTCTTAGCAAAGGCAGCAGTTCTCTTCTCTCCTCCTCCCAATCCAATTATAAACTCAGACTAATTTCCTGAGATCTTGTGAGCAAATAGATCCACTCTCTGGCATATTTTGCTACTAGACAAGCTGATACCACAGTAAGACTCTTAACCCATTCGTATCAGAAGTCTCTGTATTTGCACAGGTTCTCCACTACCTTTTGAAAACATCTGCTCCAGCACCTATAAGATTTTTGTTCGGCAGAAATCCCTGACTTATGGCAAAGTTTTGTGTCTCAAACAGTGGTCAAAGCAGTCACATTTGTCAACTCCAGCAATAACAGGCGAAAAACGTTTCCAACCTATGGGAAGAGTCCAGGCCAAAGGACGCAGTAGCCAGCACCCCAGAACCAGTGATCAGGCAGGGCATTGCATCAACTTTGGAGAAGTCAGGCCAAACTCTGCAAATACAGAGGAACATTTCCAAGTGAGATTAACAGAGTCAAAACACTGTCAGGTAGATTTTAGAGGAATGTTATCTGACTTCAGCCGCTTATCCCAGTTATGCTGCCATTCTCTAGAGACTCCAATCCCTGGTAAGAGACTGAACCTGTCAAAAATGCTGGAGAAATAGTGCTGAGCTGCAGCCAGATGACAGTTGGAAAAGATTACGAAGAAAAGGCTGTAGTGCAGAACGGGATTGTTTTAAACAAAGTTTTAGTATGTAACCTTGCAATCTACTTAAAAGCTTTACTTGAGTGAGTTCAACTGGAGCGACTCCCAGCCTCCCTCAGAAGACAAGTCTGCTCTTTTGCACTCTTAAAGCAAACCTTCCTCTTTCAACACCGCACCCCATTTCTGCAAAGCAGCTCCAGAAGAGCCCACCATTCCCACTCCACAATATCAGGTCCCACCATGAAAATGATACTGAAGTTTTCAGAACAAAGCAGATCTGATTACATATTAGGGTGAATCACGTACTGTGATATCTGAAAGGATAATCATCAAAAAAAGCATCATCTGTAGTCTTAGCAATACCTTAATAATACCAGCAAACACTCTTCAATGATTGAGGTACACACTAGCTCCCACCACGTAATTACCAAGTTCATGCCTGGATTTGGCGTAGCACAGAATTTGCACCATTTACTATCAAGGACAGAAGTAGAGAGTACAGAAGCACCTAAGCAACCAAGCAGCGCACAATTTGATGCAAGCAACGGGGCTTAGGATAAGTACTTCAGAAAATCCATCCTTGGAGATATTCAAAAGCCATCTGGATGTGGTCCTGGGCAACCGGCTCTACGTGGCCCTGCTTGAGCAGTACATTTGGACCAGATGACTGCTAGAGGTCCCTTCCCACCTCAACCATTCTGTGATTAAGACAGACAATGGCTGTACAAAGTCACAGGCTGCTCACCCAGATCCTCTGAGGTCTGCAACCCTGAAGAGACTGTTCAGGAACACAAGGAGTCCTGGTGTCCTGCCCCAGGGGAGGTCTGTGACCAGCCCTTCATCTTCTGAATTAGATTTGCAAATACCTATCTGCTGACAGAATAAAGTTCAGTTTTCTCCCATACTTTCTGAACTGAGGTATGGACAGAGACTGCACAGGAGACTTGGCACTTCCACACATCTCCAGTGTACAGGAGTATTATGACAGCTGACAAGCGAGGCAAGAGCATTTACAGCAGTAGAGACTACTTTGATTTCAGTTAGGAGTCTGCAGGAAAACGGTAGCTGACCAGTCTAGTTGGGCCAGATTCGGGGGGGGAAGTCCTGTATTTGAGAGCAACTTCTTGGGCCTGACAAGTGATTCCAGACCTTTAAAACAGAAGAAGCTCTTGGCACATATGTTTTAGAAAGCCATCCACTTCTCCCTGACCCCCTTTTCCCCAGGAGGGAAGTGAATGTATGCCTCTGCAGCAGGAAGAGTTCACTCTTGTATACAAAGAAATGTTTGAAGTAGACAAATTAGCTATCAGTGTCACTATGCTAAAGCTACCTTACAGCAGGAGCCTCTCCTCCTCTTACCCTTTAATCTATCGATTAAACAGAGCCCAGGCTGAAGTTAAGGCTTTGAATTACCTTCTCAGACTCCTCAATTTATTCTTCACCCACTCCAGTACAGCTTCCTTTATTCCTCCAGCAACCTTCCCTAGTGCTTACTCTCAGGTTCTCCTAACAAAGCTCCTCAGTCCAGACAAAAGCTGTGTCAGTTCAGCTAGAGATGTTAGCTTGCCCTTCAAAAGCACTGGGAGAGTCACTTCTGTGCTCAGGACATAGTAATTTTTAGCGTTGTCGTATAAGTCGCCCAGAAATAGAGTAATCTGCAGGTGGGCTCCCATAAAGGATGCACGCATAACACCAACTGGAGTGAAATTGTTAGTAGCACTGCTAAGTTTACCATCAGAAGACAACAAAGTATGGAAAGCTCCATCTTGTCAAAACAGCCTTCTCCTGTTGACATAATTCCACTCCAAACATCCCTAACACTAATGAAGGAAACAGCTAGCTGGCTGCGCTCTCCTAAGATCCCACCCAATTTTCTAAATGCAGGCAGTGTTCAGACACCTTCACCCCCGGCAACCCCACTGCAGATTTGATGGGACTTAATGGAAACATCATTTTGACTTCTGTTGTTATGCATACACGCACTGCTCCGTGGCAGCCTTCATATGGAAGCCTGGCAGCCAACCTTTTGTCAGGTTCTTTGGATACCTTACTTTTTTTTTTCCCCTGCCTAATCCCCTCATTGGGCTACCCTGCCCTCCTCTAGGCTCACAGCATCAGCTGGCTTAAAACAGATCCAAACAATATATCAAAAGTCAATTGAAGGTACTCGATACTAGCCTGGAGCCACTTCAGTAAGCTACAAAAGTGAACAAGAGCCCAGGCTTCTAACTTACCCTTTTCATCCTCAAACCCAACTTCAAGCTTATGGCAACTTGAGAGAGAATTACGCCCCTCCAATAAATGCATATTAAAATGTGGAAATTCATTTGAAAACTTACAGCTGAATCTAGCCCTTATTGTACACACTCTTACTAAACAGAGGTGGCTACAGGGACACCAGTTCTGGGACACCAGTTACTTTTACGCAGTCCCTCCTGAGAAGCACAAACCTTTCTAATTTCTCAAGTCTCACAGCTCTTTGCAGTCACATCATGTTCTTGGAAACTGCAAAGCTGTGAAAACATACATTTTTTGCCAGAACTTACACATACAAGTTACTGGTTGCATGGTTAAGCTGCACTCCTACCGTAGTCTGGCTCCTTATTCAGTTATCCATGACAAAGATAAGTTTTTTGCTTCATAATTCAACATGATGATGGCAACCACCAGGTTGATACTCTTCCCTTCTCAGGCCTTGACTAACCAAGTTTAAGATTTAGACTGGTGCTGTCAAACAAGTGTAGTTGCGTAACACTTAAAGTATGATTTCTCCAACACAAGCAACTGCAAGTAGCAAGCTGTGTAGAAATCCTATTAACATTTTTGCTCTTGGCTTATCTGAGAAGATAGTGTGAAATGTCCATGAAACTGTAAAATCCTGCCTAGCCAGCAGAAGTAGTGCACTGGTACAATAAATATCCAATCATATACGCCCCAGAAATCTCTCAGGTCATAAGAACATGCTCCTGATCCCACTTCCCCAATCGGTCAAATCACACCTTTAGACTAGTAATGCTTTTTGCCACAAACCCTTCAGAGAACCAGCCTGTCCATGAGGTACTTCAAAGCCGACAGACATTGAGCCAGTTACGTAGCTTATCCAAGCAGATGAGCCCATAAGGAAGACAAGCCCGTATTATTCATCTACATTTCTCACCCACTGCAGAATTTTGGTGAGCCCACCTAAACTTAAGAAAATAAGACCTAACATAGGAGTGCTAATGGCACACAACAGAGACTGCTGGTACAAAGTACTCTTGCACACTGATGCAGCAGTTCACTATTACTGGGTATCTCTCATTTGAAAACACAGAATAAATTGTGTTGTTTTCTCTGCAGCATCAAACAAGGTACGTTACCTATTCCTTTACAGTCCAGTATTTTACCAGTCACCCATCCAACTGTGTAGTGCTTGAAGTGTCCTATACCAGATGGAGTTTGGCTGCTACTTGCCCGTACTGCTACACCGCATACCCAGCTGGGCAGCACCAATTCCTGTAGTGCTTCCGAACTCATTTGGAGCAATGGCTGTCACTAGCAAAGGGACCTTAAACCGCATTCTGCCAGGGCTGCAAATTGGTCAAACTCAAGACGTGGGGCTTGAATATTTCTGCACTGCTCTTAATCTCATTTAAGAGATAAGAGGGACAATCCTGCAGCTGTGCATGCAATGAACCAGGAGCAATCCACTAACAAACCAACTGCACCGACTGGCTTCTTTTTTTCTAATATAATGCAGATAATGCATCTAGCATTAAAGTATTATGACCACTGAAGTTCCCATCATATTAATAACTACTCTGAGATTTTACCCAATTGATATGTCCTTGAATGACTTTTAATGCTGCTTGAGCTGAGTAAATCCTGTTAAGAGACATTTGGTCCTACTCCAAGTCAGACTAGGACAGTAAATTAAACTGTTAGCCTACAGAGATACTGCTGTCACACAAATAGACAGTCATAAAACACTAATCACTCCAAAAGCAGAGGAAAGCAAAGAAAAGGGTCAAGAAAGTTTGTGGAGAATCATCTCTGGACAAAGAGAGACAGCTTTCAAGGATTTCCAGGTCCTAGAAGGACTTGAGCATACACCCTTCCATCAAATCGGACTTTGGACACGAGACATCACTTTTTGCCTCTGGGTGACATTATAGGCAATCTGTATTTGCTTTTTTACAACCTACACAGGTTCAGATCAGAAAAGTACTAATCTCTCAAGATTTCCAAGCAGTATTCATATATTTATGTATGACCTAGTTGTGTCCCAGTCCATTCCACGCAAAGGTAAGTTTTCCTAAAAATCAGCATGCTTGGATAAGCTGATCTCCAGGCTCCTCACTTATATTTCACAGCAAAGTAAGTAGAGTAAGTTAAACTATTTTATTTTACTGAAGTATATGAGAGTGGACAAAACTGGAAAGACATATCTAGATGAACACGAAGTCGGGCAGACATTTTTCCTGATTCTGGTACAGCCAACATGATGGAAACTACAGGGGGAGGGAAGAAGTGCAGTGGGTTTGAAGGATCAAAGTTTGAAGGATGTGTCTGGAAGGAAATTGAGCTTCAGCCCTAAAAGTTGGGGGGAAGGAAAGAAGGAAAGGGGGTTTTGTTGGGTTTTATGTTGTTTTGTTTGGTTTTGGTGGGTTTTGGTTTTTGGGGTTTGTTTTTGTTTGTTTGTTTTTTTTTTTTAAAGAAAGCACACCTCCGCTGCTTTTACTGAGCAGCTGGTCCAGAACTGCACTGCACCGTTTCTGCAAGTTGCCTCCTCACAGTATTTGACCTGGAACTGAACATCACTGCAAATCCTAAGAATTAAGCTTTGCACTGCTAAGTGAAGTCTAAGTTTAGCATCATTCCCTATTGCACAAGCTAACCCATCACACACCCCATTTCACAACTGTAAACATCAAATGAAAAAATACATATATCCCTAGCCACTCTAAGTGCTGGTCATGCTCCAGTCCGAGTTTAATGGATCAGTTCTGTTCAATGGATTAGCCTCGTAAACTTTTCAAACTTTATGCTTAAGGATTGGTCTAACTGATACCCAGCAGGTTACTGTTACATCAGGTTTGGCACATCATAGCTCGGCCATCAGCACAGAAACCGCTCAGAATAATTCAGAGCTTAAATAGCTATTAATAATGCAATTCACAATCACGATATTGAAGAGGGGAAAGTCCAAGCACTGGCTTGCATACTGCGTGTTCCCAGCTGTCAATCCCCAAGTGTGCACTTTAGCTAGGGAGCTGTGATATGGCATTATTGTTAAGGAGCCATCACACCCCTCAGAAATGCTGCTGCCACCGCCTTGCGTGAAGGGGAAACAAGACCTCTCTAGTGACATTGCCTTGGAACAGGCAGACTACAGAAGTTTAGTTATTTTACTTAATGCTTGCTTTATCCTCAACTTACCAGTTCTCCCTCCCAAAGAGCTTAAAAAGTCTTCTCAGCTCCTCCTGATGACACACAGAGGTCCTCCTTTGACTTCCGTATCCCTCTTCTCATTCCATATTTTCACTTTCTCAAAAGATGCTTCTTGAATAGGAAAGTACTTTTCATTGGGGATTGGAAGAAAGTACATTTCTGTGATTCACCAAGGTGAAGTTTCCTCTTGAATTGTAAATAAGAAACAGAAGCATATTAAAGACTTCATGTACCAGTGTGCTAGAATGGAATTAAAGATGACTATAAATTTATTCCAGTAAAGCTCTCCCTTTTGCCGTTTACTCCAAAAACACTCCCTCACCACTGCAGGAAGCACTCAACAGGTTGCTCTGCAGATTCCACTGACACTCGAATTGCTTTCCTTCTTATACAATCTCCAAAAATCTTCCACACCAAAAACCTGCTCAGTGACAGGCATGCAAGCCAACTGAAACCATTCAGCTTCAGAGCATTAATTCCAACAGTTTCCACTTGCTACTGTTTAGAAATATGCAGAAACTAATTCTCCCTATCACTGCTACTCTTGTCAACCATAGCACTCATGTTCATCAGCAATCCACACAGAAATGTATCAAAGCAGGATGCCCCAAATACTCTTTAAGGGTGGCGTAAGTTTCCCAATTAAAGATTCAGACAGTGTCTGTGATTCATCATAGAATGGTTTGGGTTGGAAGGGACCTTTAAAGGTCATGTAGTCCAATCCCCCTGCCATGGGCAGGGACATCTTCAACTAGATCAGGTGGCTCAGAGCCCCATCCAACCTGACCTTGAATGTTGCCAGGGATGGGGCATCTACCACCTCTCTGGACAACCTGTTCCAGTGTTGCACCACACTCATAAAAAAATTTCTTCCTTATATCTAGTCTGAATCTACCCTCCTTTAGTTTAAAACCATTCCCCCTTGTCCTCTTGCAACAGGCCCTGCTAAAAAGTCTGTCCCCATCTTTCTTAGAAGCCGCCTTTAAGTATTGAAAGGCCACAATAAGGTCTCCCTGAAGCCTTCTCTTCTCCAGACTGAATAACCCCAACYCTCTCAGCCTTTCTTCATAGGAGAGGTGTTCCATCCCTCTGATCATTTTTGTGACCCTCCTCTGGACCCGCTCCAACAGGTCCATGTCTTTCTTGTGCCGAGGGCTCCAGAGCTGGACACAGTACTCCAGGTGGGGTCTCACCAGAGCAGAGCAGAGGGGCAGAATCACCTCCCTTGACCTGCTGGCCACGCTTCTTTTGATGCAGCCCAGGATACGGTTGGCCTTCTGGGCTGCAAGCGCACATTGCGAGGTCACATCGAGCTTTTCATCCACCAGTACGCCCAAGTCCTTCTCAGCAGGGCTGCTCTCAACCCCTTCATCCCCCAGCCTGTACTGATACCAGGGGTTGCCCCGACCCAGAACAATTTGCAGGAACAAATTACACACTTAACAGTGCGAACAACTTGCAGCTCAGAAGCTGGTGTTTTAAGCAATGCACCCAGAGAGGTGCATTAGGCAAACAGCTCACCTACCGTCCCAGCCATGCTCTCAGAGCATCAACTGCCTTTCCTGCAGGACTGCTGGACTGTTAAAACCAAGCCTTCACAACCATGATTTGTGAGGAAACATATTGAACAAGTATAAACACTCCAGCAAAGCCACGAAACTCTTGCTTCTTTACAGAAGTGCTCTGTACTGTCTAACCAACCTAACCAGCAGGCAGTTTGTGCGGCACTGCGCACAGCGGCAGTGTCCTGCAACGTATGCAGCATCTCTCTGGCAGTTGTTACATGCCTGGTGAGCTTCTAGTTTTTTCCTCCCTTGATGGGAAACACAACTAAACAAGTTCGTATTGAACAGCAGTGCTGGTCGCTGGAACTGAGTAATAAAGCATGTACTTGTAATAGATGTATTTCTCTGAACAAATTAACTGTTGGAGACAATGCAGTCCAAAACTGAATTCTGCCCCTAACATTAAATACTCAAGAGATTCCTCCAGAAAACAAAAAACATAGTTGACTGAGTATTTAAAGATTAACATGAAGGGCAGGAAAGCAGGACTTGTTCGCGTCTAGAAATCAAGATCTTATTCAAAAAGAGATGTTCAGCCACTGCATTTTACTGTTCCAAAGAAGTTTACTACTACCTGCTTAGTGTCCACACTCATTCTGCTAGACTGAGTAAAGTGCTAACGGTGTTTTCTAGCAAGGCACTGAACCCAGAAAGGACCATTATTTAGACTGATCTGCAGTCCTGGCAGAGCATCAAGATCCATATACAAAGCTCAAGTAGCAGTTCACAAGATACAGACAGGTCTCACTGCTGTACGTCGGCATTTGCTAGAAGTGTGTTAAATGCAAATGTATTTCAGAAAAGGCTAGTATTTAAGACTGATTCCTAGAAACAGTTATTTAAATGGTAGCAGCGACTGTTTATTCCTTCCTCAGAGTCTTCAGATGAGGAGGTTTAAACTGGGTGTCCAGCACACACCTTTACTGCAGTTAAGGATTGATTTATTGGAGAAAGCAACAGTAAAGCTTTAAAGACTTCCCCTCCTTCCAAATTACTGCACTTAAATCATACGACACTAGTAGCCAGCTAGAAGCCGCAGTAGAGTTTCTAGCAGTTAAGCTACATAAATTAAAGGCCAACTTCTATGAAGCACAGGATCCCACACACACATCCTTAACTTGGATTTGGGTTGTGTGTCCCCAGCCCAAGCTTGGGGCTGAGGTCCCCATGCACCCTGGAGCAGGAGCTGGTGGGGAAGATAGCGTGCAGGGGTCCAAACATGGCCTGAGAGCTGGGAGAAGTAGGGAGCTGGACCCATGCTGTGCCAGTCTTGCTCAGCAAGAAGATCAGGGATGAGCAACTGCTTGGCAGGCAGCAGCACAACCCCAGCTTGCCATTTCAGACACATCATCTGGCCTTCTTCAGATGTCCAGACAGTTCTCTCTTTGGGATCCTCTGCAGTAACTTCTGCTCCCTGCTCCTTCAAGTGACTCCGGAGGTGGTGACAGACCACATGGCAATGCTCTGGATACTGCGGGTGGATGCATTCAGGATGCATCCCTTGCTCGAGGGCCCATACGCTACCTATTTGGGGCACTATAGCTGCGCAGCACCTGAAGAGTCTGCCTAAGCGGTGGACACAAAGGGCTGTCACAACCCAGAGGACAAGAAGGTAAAACAAATACCTGCCAGGCAGGCACCAGAGCAGTCCTGGGAGAAGAGAAAGACAAGAACTCACTGCAGGTCTATCCTTCTACTCAAGATCAAATCCCCTCTAAAAAAAAATTTTTTGGAGCACAACACTGCAAGTGGCTTGCCGAGGAGATGAAACACACAGCGTGAATGGTGCTTTTAAGAGCTCATGGCTCCAAGCAAAGTACGTTGCAGTAAAACAGCCTGTTTTCCTTCTGCCAAGACAGTGACATCTCGCAACAGGAAAGTCAGTATTTAAATAAGGCTCCTTACCCATCTCGTGCACTAGGCTGCTACTACTCCTGATGCTCCTCAGCTCTGAACACACATCAGCTGCTCAGCAAGCCTCTTCAGGGACTGCCTAGCACAGATTTGAGTGGTGCTATGGAAACAGCATGCAGCAGCATGTGATCCACTCATGCAGACTGAAGCCTGTCTATGTTCAGGCATAAAACTAAGTTTTGCAAACAGTAATCAAAGTGCACAGAAGAGTCAGCAGGTTAGTTAAAAACAGCGATTGATTTGGGGGCTTCTGCTCTGCCTTCAGCCTGCTTCTCGAAACTCCTCAGGTGTAGGCAAAACACTTCTGAGCTGTGCTGAAGGGATTTGTCTTCTACAGAGCAATACAGTGACTAGAGAGCAAGACGCACTTCAGCCAGTGTGAGCTGTGCCCATTTCATACCCCCGACCCTTCTTTTGGGTTGGAAGTACTGGTTCCTACTTACAGGACAGCTTCTTTAAAGATGCTTATAGGCAAGTCCTTGTACAGCTCCACTCCTGGGAGCCTGTGTGAGGAAAAGCAGGGGACATATCAGGACCCTAGACTACTCTGCAGAGACCATAGGGGACCAGAAGATGCAAGTTTAGAGAAACGGCCTTCTTCAAAGGCAGCCCTTTCTGCCAGCGGCTGCAGATCTCCACTATTATACAAGTATTCCCAGGGACTGGACTGCTGTAGAGCACTGCAGTGAACGTCATACAGCGATGACCCGAGTGGAAGCATCAGGAGGGTTTCTTTTAAATTCTGCTATCCTGATCAAGTTAATCAAAACTCTCTAATGCCATGATGTGATACACATTTAGGCAGAGAACAGTCGAAGAGAGAAGGATGAGGAGGATTGCTTTTTGCTCATCTCAGGACTCCTGCTAGTAGTTTAATTGAAGTACTTTAGAAAAAAGTAAACAAAGCAAAACAGACATGAGCAACATCCCCAATGCTCACAGCTGAAACATGCAGTTTTGCCATGCTAAAGAGCAGCTAAGAAGCATCACTTACAAAGCTTCTTTTTCAGCGTTTTTGAGGTTTTTTGCAGGAACCAAGATGACTGTCAAGCATGGGCTCTGATCCTAGCAAAGCACAGGGGAAGCACCTGACTGAAAACACCAACTCCAGCCCAGGTTGCCTCCCTTGGCACATCTTTTCATCTATATCCCGGGCTTAGGGGGCTCTGATGAAACTCCACTCCCCTCTAGCTGCTAGAGAAGGGAAAGCAAAACAGGAAAAAAACCTACTGTTCCACCCCTGCTAGTCTCTCCCACCACACCCAGCAAGCTGCAGCTGCTCACCAGCCTCTTCGTTACCCCACGATACCATATTGCCATTGCTAGTAACAGGCCATAAGCTTTGAACCGAGTTTGCAAGGCCTCAGGACTAGAGGCTTGTCAGGCTTGCTCTGTCTGAACTCTTCTTGATTTGCCTGCAGCTTTGTTTTACTTGGTGTATCTCAGAAAGTAGAGACACAGGCTGTGACAGTACAGGCATGGTATGATAAGTAATAGGGCACAGGGTTGACATGGGAGACCCCATGGCTGTAAGAAAGTCATCAATTGCCAATGGAGATCTGCAGCTGGACAAAACTATTTTAGAGGTAACAAAGAGAGCAAGGAAATAATATCTAACATACATAAAAGTCACTTTATATACTAGATTTGGATGTAACATGGAGCTTGCAGAGCAATGAAAGAAAGAGCAAATGTGTAAAAAGCAAACATAACAGAAGGATCCCAGTGGATCCTACAGTGAGGAAAAAGAAGCCATCAACATCCTCTTCCTCCCAGCAAAGGAGTCACAATACTGACAACTTGCTATAATATCCCTGCCACCACCAAAATGACGCTACGAGCCTCAGAAGCCAGGGGAAGGATGAGAATAACACCAGGAAAAGGTGTAGAAACTAAGTGCGTACAACGTTACCTTTATTATTACTATGACTTCATCTGCATAAACAGTCTTTTTCTGTAATAAGATCTAAACTAATAATCATTCTTGAATTAGATCGTTAAAATTTCAATTACACTAACAATAAATTATTGGCTTTCTTTTTTATATGTATACACACACACACAAAGCATGCTTCCTCTTTGCCTACGAAGTTTTTAAGCATAGCACACATTTGTTGTGCTGCTGGTAGGGTACAAGCAGGAGAGGGGCCATTCAGAAGCCTGTCACTCCGAACGGTGTGTGGCACAGCATGTTCCTACAGGCCTCAGTTCTGCAGAAATTAATGAAACATCCCAGGCTCCGCCAAGGCAGTGTATACATTTGCTGGAGCATTCCACCGTCAGTGAGCATCCCAGGACACTTACTGCTCTGCTCTCACACTCTGCAATAGAGAAGTCAGCTTGTGAAACAGGAAAGCTGCCTCTTTCAGTGACAGCATTCACACCACAATAGTAGCGCTGGTTTCTCACTAGATAGCATCAATCCACCCCTTTCTGTTCGGGAGCAAGTAATAGCACAATGAGCATTTTTCCGCACACCAGCATTTGCTGGCAGCCAGCGTACTCTCTGCTGCACTGTCCCCCTCCCAGGGGCAACTGGCTGCAGACTCATGCAGACGATTGCCACCACTTGTAGCTGCAACAGCAGAAAAATCCATACAGCTGTCTACACCTCTGCCAGAGATAAGTGTTTCCATAGCAGGGCAACCATGTTCAACGTCAGTTACCCTAGCTTATGGTATCACTCTGCCAAACTGCCACAGCCAACACACAGCTACATGTTCTTTCAGCTCCCTTAACCAGGGGCAGAGGAGAAGGAGGAAGAGGAGCAAGAGGAAATGGCAGGAGTGACATTGAACCTTCAGGAGAGATCCAGATTAGAAAGTTATGGGTAGCTGGTCTGTTACTGCAGCCCTTTTCCAAAGAGAAGGCTTGTGGTTGAAAGCCTACCCTCCGATACAAGGTTTTTGAGTGAAGGCTCCCAATCTCTCTGGCTAATACACACCCAAATATGAGGGACTTTGAAGATGCTCGCTACCTTCAACAGGAGAGAAAGCTGTCCCTCTGGAGTCTTAAATTGAAGCTGACACAGAGTGACAGTTTTGGCTGAACAAGAGCATTTCAATTTAGTGCTTAATCTCACTTAATGCTTGCTTTCCCTTTCAGTCACCCTTTGTTTGACATTTTTCTGCTTACTCACTGCAAGATATTAAAAGGACAAGGGTAAACACCTCCCTTCCCCCATATAGCAAATCTCAAATCAGAAGTGCCCATATTACAAAGACTGCAGTGGAGGCAACAGTGGGGTTGTCATCATCATCCTACCTGCAGGTGAGCTTCTCTTAAACACATGAAAAACCCCACACCCATCAGATGTCTGCTGCGCAGGGTTCAGCAACCGACACTGTTATTCTTTCCTATTAAACTAAGAATAGAGTTGTTTGGGTTTTTGTCTTTTGAAAGCTGGTCAAGAAAACATAGGCTTTCAGGAAGACTCCTTGCACTGTATCTGCTGCCATGGAAACATCAGTTTTTGAAGAAATACAGCTGATATCCTCCCTTACCTGCAGTAATGTCCAGCACCCTCAGGAATCAGCAATCCACAAACAACTCACTGATTTTACGAGGCAAATCTAGTCCCTTGACTTCACACAAGACTTCTCTGTACGGGCTGAGGGGCTCCCTCCCCATGAAAATTGTCTGGACCCCTTCCTGTTAAAGGAGCAAACGGTCATGAAGGAAGAGGACAAAGCCTACCCAGCACCCCAGCCTTTACAACACTCAGGGCAGCCAAAGCAGCTTTCGGGGTGCCCTCACCCAGCAGGGTCAGTGCATGGCAGAAAGCATCAGAAGCCCCAACACTCACTTCCCTTGCCACCCAGCTCCTCCCGGGACTATGCTGAGATCTGGCTCATGAAGCAGAGGCTGTTAGTCAAGGGCTACTGTATTTAGCAGCTGTAAAAGACAAGGAAAAAAAAAAGCATGTACAAGATAGACAGGAGCAAGAAAATGAACACAAATAAAATTCCCAAGGCAGACTAGTGCAGTATGTGGTTATTGCCAGTCCCTGCAGATGGAAGGGGCCGTGCTCAGAAGTCTCCAGGCACAGCTGAAAGGAGCTCAATAGCACTCGTGCCCAGGCCAGCTTTAGGAGAGGTGTTAACATATGTCAGCCAACTTCAGCCATAAAAATCAGCTGTTCCCACTTTACCCACAAAGCACCCAGATCAAGCAGAGCAAGGCGCTTGCCCAGACTGCACCAGCACAGTTCTTAAACCGGAGCCGAGGTGCAGTGCTTTGTTTTGAGCCAGCAAGGTCAGACCGAGCCTCCTAGGTCTCCCATTGCTTAGATGGGCGTTTGCAGTGGAAGAAAGGGGAGCCCAGGGTCTGTTTCACAGGGCTTCAAAGTATGGGAAACTGGAACAAGCAGGACTTGCATCAATTTCATGTCATTGAGATTTTAAAAGCCAGGAGCAGTTACAGCTTGGCCTCATCGGAGGATCAAAGGAAGCAGATCCTTAGCTAAACTCTCCCTACCTCAAAAGATCTGAGAGCAGGCTTTACTCTGGCTGGGTGAAGGACTGTCTTGACTGCGTGTGACAGCGCTGGTTATAGGGAACAGGGACAGAAGATCCATGCATACCACAAGCAAAAGACTCTTTCCACTGTTGGAGAGCCGAGCGGGCTCCCTCCTCCACCTCCTCCTGAAGCGGGTGCAAGCATGAATAAAGAGTTCAAGTTACCCTTCAATGCCCAAGCATTGAAGAGGGCAGGAACAGCTGACACTGCTCCAGCCTCCAGAGCCTACCGAGGCACTGGCAGCTGCTTGCGCATCAGCTGCTCCAGTGTCCCTCCAACACGGTGCACCAATCCCCTGCATTTCAGTACCTCGTTCATGCACCAGCTGAGGGGGGGGGATAGCAATGACATTAAATAACTCACATAACGCCACCCTGTCAAGCCAGGACCCTCAGCCTGAGTCAGAACAATGAGATTCCCCACCCCCACCCCGAGTTTTTCATGCAAGAGAGGAGAAGACTTGCTGCTGTTCAAGGGACCTGCTGATGTAACTGTTCTGCTATTTTTTTCCTCTTTCATGTTCAAGTCACTGCTACAGACACTCAGTTCAGTGAAATCATTCTTCCTTTGCAGTTCCGACAACAGCTGTCCACTCTTATTTACTTACAAGTGTTTGATTTCACAATTGCACATTAAGGAAAATTAAAAATTCTTACCTACAGTACTGCAAGTACCTAGTGATAAAGAAAACAAATAAAGCAGTAGAAAAAGGTGCAGCTTTGTCCATTAGGACAACAGGGGAAATCTTGTCCTACTGCCAGCAACAAGTTCTTTCCGCACAAAAGGAACATTAAAGTCCATTTTGTCGGCCCCAGAAATGCAAGTCAAGGCTCTAGGAAAAAAACAAGGCTTACGTACTCTCTCAATAAATCGTGTGTAGTGTTTTGGGACTCCTAAGTCCCACAAAGCCTTTGAAAGACACCAGGTTATGTAAGTGAAGAGCTGCTAAAGCATAAGAGGAACACCCTAAACACAACATCGGAGATGCAGTATTACTAGATAACTGTTTGTACCATGCTGCACGTCTTCACGAAACTGCTCAGTGGCATGGTCTCCTCACTCAAAGCACATCAGCACATTGCTTCTACTGTTGGGGTGGCTTCATCCTTATTTTTCCAGTGGTGAACCGTACCAGCACTAACAGTAACAGTGGCAAGCCATAGAGAGACTCTTTTCACAAGCAAAACCAGGTATGTGATTTTCTGTGGGAAAAAAATAAAAAACCAGAATCTTTGTGAAAACACAACCGCAGTTATTAGTCCATTCAGCAACTGAGTCCACACAGTGAAAGAACAGATTTTTTTCATGGCAACTTAACGCAAAGCAATAGAAGAAGGGACTCCTCATCTCAGGAGAATATTATATCCATTTGGCTTGAGCTAACACAACTGCTTTGGTGCTTGTAATCACAGAACAAGAGACCCCAAGCGCTTGCAGCCCAAGCTTTCCAGAGCGGCTGGAGTGCACTGAGCACCACGTAGAGGCATACAGCCAGGCCAAACATCCCTTCACTGAAAACAAAGACACTTCAAGTGAAAAATTGCTCAATGGTTCTGATGCTGCTGATGGTAGGCTAGTAACAACTGTTTAAGCACTGCTGCCATACCTGACCACTCAAGAGAGAGGGAAGACTTAAACACGTTATACACCCGGAGTATTAGCCTTGTCTAGTTTGGCTGCAGTCTTAACTGTAACCTAGATCTTCTTCCCACCTCCTAAATTTCACTATCTGAGAAAGCTGTCATCATAACAATGAAAAGTGCAACCTCTGACTCACACTTTTAAACAAATTAATTTCTGGTTAGAGGAGGCAACCCAGGATGTTTAAGCCAGCCCCAGAGACAGGACCTGGCAGCCTGGATTTTAGCCAAGTACGTGGCTTTGGTGAGTAATACCATATCATCAAGCACAATTTCCAATGCAAGCACTCCAGTTTGCCAGGGAAATAGGTCTTTGAAGGCTAACTAGCAGGGTATTAGAAGCAATTAATTGAACAGGCACAAGTGTGTTGGCTATTCTAGATTTTCCCCGCTGTACCTGCAGGTCTTCACCTCACCCAAAAGAGAGAATAGCACAACCACCTCCAAAAAGAAGGCAGAGGAAGAAGGTGTTGCACCATGTTTGCTCCATAACAGTCACTTACGTCACACTACATACACTATTCTGATATACAACCTGAGGTGCGGCACCCTCTTCATACAAAGCAGTATTTATACAAAAATGAGTTCAATAGCAAAACAAGCCTCTAGAAAGCATCAGCATTGTCACGAAAGCTTTCCAAAAGACCACAGTATTTTACTGTCCTTTTCCATTAGAAGTTGTTCAACACCCCACACTTGCAATAAAGGTGTTTGCCTTTTAATAGGCTCAAACACAAAGAAAGAACTTCAGGACAAATACTGAAATCTCTGTTAACACTCCTGCAGTTGGAATTAAAATCCTGATCGAACTGACAATTGTGCTGTTTTCTAGCTGAACGGTTCTGTTTGTCAGTCCCCAAGAACATGGTTTGGGGAGTTGTTTTCTTTTTGTTGTTTTTTGTGGGTTGTTGTTTTTTTTTGGGGGGGGGGTTGTTTTTTGGGGGTTTGTTTTTGGGGGGTTTTTTTGTTTTTTAATAATTTATATATTGAAGATAGACACAGGACTTCAGAATGGTTGAAGGAACCTCCCTGAGGAGGTTCAGCCCCTCACCAGATTATCTTCTGCTCCAGCAAAGATAACTTGCCCTTTTCTCTATATACAGGAAACTCAGAAGTCATTGCTAATTGTACACGTGTACTACAGCAGCCTCGAAACACTTAAATGAGAGCACAGACAGATCAGGGTTGGTGCCTGAACCAGCTCACCTGGCAGAGCAGAGAGCTTGACTGCGCAGAGTCAGGGGTTACACTCGCAGCACCTCCTGTGCCTCCAACACTGCTGCCACCACAAGTGAACGCTTCCTACCGTCCCGAGCACGCTCAGCAGGAAAACGCTGAACGAAATCAAGTCCAAGGGCGCAGACACTGAGCTGGGCCGAGCAGCCCTACCAGCTTACTCAAACAAAGTAGCTTATTGACCACAGCCTGCCTTACTTCATCTAGTGGAAAGCAGGTGTTGTGTAGTTCAGTACTACACCATATAAAAGACTACAACTGATACATGGATCAGTAGGATGTATGTAACACACCGTTGTGGAAGAAGCTTTTATAGCAAGAGATCCTGCCTTGCCCGCATTCAGGTCAGCCCTCATCAAGGCACCAACTACTCTCTTGGGCAGCAGCCCCAAGGGTTTTTTTGTTTTAAATAAACCACTAAGTTTTAGGGAGAGCGTTGCAACCGCAGCAGCTAGGACAACAGTCTTCCCCAGGCAAAACACACACCGGTGAAGCACCACTGCCTTCCGCAGCCGACAGAGCCACACAGGCGACCGCCCGGAGGTGCCACCCCTGCCACCGCTCAGGAGCCCAGGAGCAGCTGCCAAAATGGAGCTGCCAGCTGCTGAGCAGCCCTGGGATGGAGAGAATTAAGAGGGAATAAACCGTACAAACAGTGCTGGTTAAAAGTTACACGCTCGTAAAATGGAAGCGCTCTACTTTTACTCCTGGGTGAAACCAGAAAGTTTATTCTCCCCCTCTAACCCCGGTGGGAAGGTCGGGATTTACCGCCCGTGCCCGCCACCCGGGGAGGGGGGGCCGCCCGCCCCGGGCTCTGCCGCCCGCCCCGGCGCGAAGCCAGCACCCGTCCCCCGGTTCCGCCCTTTCTGAGCTGACGGCGCGACGGGAGGCGCAGCCTTGCGACAGGGCGGGGGGACCCTCTCCCACACCAGCCCCGGCGTAGCTACCAGCCGGGCGCGCTCAGCTCTCGCAGTGGACCCCCTCACGCTCGCCACGGGAGTTACCTCGTGAGGGGATTTCCCCCCCCCGCCCAGCCCCGGGGGCGCGGAGAGGGACACAGGGTGCGCCGAGCCGGGCCCGCCGCGGGCTGGCAGGGCCGAGCTGGGCTGGGCTGGGCAGGGCAGGGCCGGGAGTGCCGGCGGCGGAAGGGCTGCGAGAGGAACCGCCGTCCCCCCGCCGCACGGCAGCGCCAGGGGCCGCCTGAGGCGAGGCGCGGCGGCAGCCCCCGCCCTACCTTGGTCCCTCGGGGGCTCCATGGCGGCCCCGGTGCCGGTCCCGGCTCTCCGCGCCTCGGCTCGGCAACCGCCGCCTCCCCCCGCCGGCTGCTGGTTGGCAGCGGAGGCGCCGCCCGCGCCCGCGGGGGCGGGGCCGCCGCACGTCAGTCAGCGACCCGCCCCGCCCCGCCCAGGTGAGGGCGGCCGGGGAGCGCGGCCCGGCCCCGCCCCCGCAGCCGGTGGGGCGGCAGCCGGCGCCGGGCGGGCGCCGGCCCGGCCCCGGGCCCGGCAGCAGCTGCCAGCCGGGGCGGTTTACGTGCTGGAACGTTGAAAAGCTCAGAACCGGCCGAACGGATTCATTGTACATCGGGTCTTCGCGTTACGTGACCGCAGCGCTTTTAATCCGGCAGCGGGAGTCCTAAGGCTGGGGCTAGGGGCTTGTCCCCCCACGGCCCCCTTTCTCCAGCCGCGCTGGGACTGCGGTCAAGCCCTTACCTGCAGAATTTTTCACTCTCCAGGGCAGCGTCTGGCCCTCTGCGCGGTGCTGCCGCGCCCCGGGCGGTGTGCGGCTAGCGCAGAACTGCCCCCTGCCTTTGTTAACGCAACTTGGCCCGGGCTGGGTGGGGAACGGCGAGCACGGCCTGCTGCCGGTGGCTGGCGCTGCGAGCGGGAGGAGCCCGCGTGCGCACGGTAGCTGAGGAGCTGCGTCGTGCCGCTGGGCAAGCCGCCGTCGCCGGCAGCTCTCCCGCCTGTCTGTTAGGCGTTCGCTAGGAAAGCACGTGCACCCTCACAAATTGCACCGCGTTACGGAAATTAAACTGTGATTTTATTTTCGCTTCGGAGATTCCCCTGCGAGACTCGCTAGCACTTACACCAGGCAAACCGATGCGTTGTGGCTGCGTTAGAGAGACTTTAACAGTCGAAAAGAAAACCAACAACTTTCCTAGCTGCACGCTGAGCTCTGTCTATTAAAATAACATTAAGTGCAGAGAAGTTTTCATCGCATACTTTGCCCAGCAACCTGCTTTACAAGACTACCAAGAATATTAAGCTACCAAATAGATCTTTTACTCCACYCTTTTCTAATCCCTGGCCTTGACATCTATGGATTTGTTTGTTTGAAAAGATCAATGTTTGTGCAGAACGAGCAGCGAGGCCTCCACGGCGTGGGGCTGTGTGAATAGCCAAATTGTCACCAGTGTTCAGCATGCACGGTCACATGCTGAAGCAGAGCACAACAGCGAGTCAGGAGGTGCCAGCTCAGGATGTCCTTGCATTRGATGACAAACAGCAGCAGCAAATCCAGGTATTTTTCAGTCTATGAAGCAGCTGAGGAACGTGAGCTTTTGCTGGCATAAAGGAATGCTTGCTTATATTCTAGGATCTGCATAGCTGCAGCAGGAGGTTGTTACAATGGTGCCATAAAAATAGCAAGTAGATCAGAATATATCCCTGCATGTTTATACCTTGTTTCATCTCATAGCACAGAAATTAATTTGCTCAAATATATGATTCTCACCACAAGCTCATCCCACATATCTCAGTTATGTTTTAGGACTGTTTCAAAAAATATATATTTGAGAAGCTACATCTGCTTTTTTTTTAAAAAAGGAAAAAAGAATAGATTTTTTCCCACAGTACTTCATTTGAAGTCCCAAGCTTTCCCACTGAGCAACTGATGTGTGATACATGATCTGTAATCACAGTGGAAGAATATCAACAGCATTAAAATTTGCCCTCCTTTACTGTGCATCTACTTCAGCGGCAGCCCTGGCAGCACTGAAACGCCTGTCAGGAATCAACCTGTGGAGCAGTGAAGCTGTCAACATCTCACTGCTTCTTTTAGGGGCAGGGATATTTCACCAGCACATCCTAAAAAGCAAGAGCTAGCCATCAGGAAAGGGGTATTACCTGGAGAGCTGATTCAGTAACCTCTGCCAGTGAAACTCCCACCAGCCCACATGAGTCCATGGCACTGCTGACTTGCTCACCACCCGCTCAGCTGAGGAATGCCCTGTTCAATGCAGGTGTAGCCTTAATGTACATGGCTTTGCACCAATTTTGCTGAACTCAGAGTCTAAGTTTAGAAATCCCCCCTTCCCGGCTCCCCTAGGCACTCTGCAGTTTGATTTCCCTAGCAGCTGTGGCCCACTCAAAGTAGCAACGGGGCTATCTGTGGGATCAGAGCCCAGCCAGGTCCCCAGCTGTCTTGACCCGAAAGRTTTTACGTGGGAAGACACTCAAAACCCACCATCTCCGAATACGATGATGTATACCCTTTTTACAGATAGCCCTGACTAGCGAGGAGATGGAATCGTTGTAATAAGCATGTTACTCAAACTGATGCCTATTAAAAGTAGTATGAATATTGCCTATGGGCTCCAATTACGATCGTAGAATGTACACATGAACTGAGAAGAAAAGACTGAATCTGTCCTGAAGGTCTTGTTGTATTTATGAAAAAGGACAAAAGTGAAGGACAATGGGACTAGGGGTGTACTGAGCTACTGAGCTTTGTGCCCGTGACTTCTTGTTTCCTTAAGTCAGTTATAAAAATAAAAACAAACGTGTATGTGTAGAGAAGGCAAGCCTATTYGAACTTGAGACTACCTACCTAAATACAGGACTTCAAAATACTTTGTCCTGAGTGGGACTGGGCCTGTCCTGTGCAAGGGACATTTATTGCATGGGAATACAAGTAGAGCAGCAAATGCAGAAGCAGCTCACGTTACAGCTGTATGTCACGTTTCATTTCACATTCACAACACCTGAGCCTTCCCAGTGCTCTGCTGTACAGATAGGCCAGATCTCCCACTGTGGAGTCAGAGCCCAGTTTTAAAATATATTCCCCCTAGATCAGATGTTTATTGCAAATAACGGGCAAGACAGTCAGAAGTGAATAAAGGCCAAGGTTTCAAAGAATTAATAGTGCCAAGGTCATTGAAGAATCCAGATTTAAGACAACTAATTATTTTTCAAAGAACCTTGCTGCCCTTTAGCTTTTCTGCCATAGTTACAAATGCAATTACCTCCGAACAGATACCTTCCTATGTACACAGAGCTGATTCGGATGATGATAGGTTATACTACCTATACTACCTACCTACTACCTAGGGTAGCTGTTGTGCTGATCTAATGGCAAACACAAACAAGACTGTACAACTCTTAAGTGTGCTGAGTGGGCTGTGTCTACTGAGAGAGCCAAGTCCCAAAGCATTTTAGACCTGAATCATGTAGGTCACATAACCTCAGCACTAGAAAGCGTTAAAGAAACCTGTCCCGAATCCTTTGCCTTGCCAGGGTTGTAGTACTTTACTTGGCACAAAATGCCCTCCATTCATTCACAGCCTTGAGTCACCTTCTGGGAGAAATCCTTCCTAAGGAACATGTCCAACATTTTATTTCAAAATGCAGTAAAAGAGCACCGTCGACTTGGCTCCTTTATAAGTCAGTGCCTAGAAGGATTTTGTTAACCTAAGCCTGAGTTCAACTCCCTCTTCTAAGTGGGGAGTTAAGCTCTTATCTCCCATAAACCTGTCCCAAACTCAGTGGGAAGCACCCTGCCATGGGTTAGGAAGAAGTTCAGTTCCTCCAATGGAAACTGTTCCACTGCGCATGAAAAAAAGTTCACAGGATCAAAAGAGTCTGACATTAAATATTAGCGAGAGAAAAGCCTAGTTGCTCAGCTGCGTTCCACTAAGGACATTATTAAATATTCAGTGTGACATAGCTAAACACAGAGGGTTTTTTCACCCGCCATACGACAGCCCTGATGGCCGGGTGGTATTCACACTGCTCTCTGGCTCACCTGGTAACCTCCTGGCTTGGGCACTCTCCTGCAAAGTGCAAATTCAAAACCCCTTCAGCAGGGGAGACAAGTACATACTGAACCATCGATATCACGGGTAAGTAAAAACTGTAGCTACTCAATGAACCTATATTTGCCATATCCTAGGTGATTATCAGTGGGATACTAGGGGAAGGAAAACAGACAAGCAAGCACACTCCCTCCCTCCGTGTTATGCCTGATGCACCAGGCATACCCTGAAAGCACTTACTGGATCAAAGTCCTGGCAGCCAAAGAGGGGCATGCATTGGGTCAGAAATCCTATGCAATATGTCCCACCTGAGGCACCAATAGAAATCCCTAAAAGCAGAATTGCCTGTGCCCAGTTAACTGTACCGTCAGAAAGAGACACTGAACATGTAAGTGCCTCGTTAAGGCTGGCTATCAGCTGACTAGCAAGTCAAAGAGTCTATAGTTTTGACTCCTGTATTTCCTGCTAAAAGCCTTTTGTGGAAAATAAATCATTCACACCTCTTAGCGTCTACAGGTCAAGATCATACGTATGTACACACTGGGATAGATAAGCAGATGCCTAGTGGGATTCTAAAATCCCATAGGCTCCTGCCTCACCGCAAGCTAAGTGCGGTACATTGCTGAAAATATCTGTGGATGCCTTTCTACCTCTTTAAATGCCTGAGTGTCTCGAAGCCCAAGGTCACTTTTGCAACTGGGAGTTAAACTCTGAATTGGTTAAATGCTTTAGAAGAGGATTACCCTGCAGTTCTAATCATTTGGGTGTCAATACATTTACGGCAGGGCTGTTGGAGGTGCCTCCAAAAGAACGTGGAGCTCTTCAGCTGAGTAGTCCACCATAGTGAAGCTTCCCTGAGCATTGCACAGTGGTCATCTAGCTGTAAGACAGTTATTTGTCCTGGGCCAAATCCCAAAATCCATACAGGAACTAAACCTTCCATCAAAAGACCAGGCTTCAAGACACTCGCCTGCATGAAGCTCGTTTCCTGTAACAAATCTGACTGGGTGTGTGCAAAAGGCCATTAGCTGGGAATTCGTGCCTCCCATCTGTAGTAACATTTGACACCCACTCTGTACAGCTGCTAGCAAGTGTGGGATAAATAGACGGGGGGGGTAAAAATAAAAATTAAAAAAAAAAAAAAA
>JAYKAV010000661.1:0-57252 GCA_035582835.1 Phoebastria nigripes
CTGTCCTGGTTTCGGCTGGGATAGAGTTAATTTTCTTCCTAGTGCTGTGTTTTGGATTTAGTATGAAAAGAATGTTGATAAGACACTCATGTTTTTAGTTGTTGCTAAGTAGTCTGCTAGTCAAGGACTTTTCAGCTTCCCATGCTCTGCCAGGTGCACAAGAAGCTGGGAGGGAGCATAGCCGGGACAGCTAGCCCAACTGGCCAACGGGGTATTCCATACCATGTGACGTCATGCTCAATATATATAAATAGGAGGCGTGGTCCAGGAAGTGGCGATCGCTGCTTGGGTATCGCTCAGCGGGTGGTGAGTAACTGCATTGTGCATCACTCATTTTGTATATTCTATCATTATTATTATTATTATTATTATTATTATTATTTTCCCTTCCTTTTCCGTTTTATTAAACTGTCTTTATCTCAATCCACGAATTTTACTTTTTTTTTCCCCAATTCTCTCCCCCATCCCACTGAGGGGAGGGGGGAGTGAGTGAGCGGCTGTGTGGTGTTTGACTGCCTGCCGGGTTAAACCACAACAGTTGAGTCTTGTAATATGTCTTCTTACCTACCTTTCTGTTTGAGAGTCAAGACTGGGACCGAAACTAGAAGTTTGCTGAGAAAAGAAGCACTCCTCTAGCTGGGGAAACAAACGAAGACCAAAGTATTCAGTTGAGAGGAGATATATAGGAAAATGAGAGACTAGAAAGAGACCTAACAGTGAGCAGGGTTGATATTACATCGCAATGTGCATTGTGTGATCTCTTTAGGAAAAGTTGAAATGCCAAACAGGTATCAGGGTCCTATGTAACTAAGAGTGAACAGGAGCCAGAATCTTTGAAGTRCTTGATAAGTGAAACCCTGTGGTTGTGAAATAGGAATTATATGCCTAAATATCTTTCTGGATCTTGGCCTCACTGTAAAAAAATATTCTGACATGACATTCAGAAGTGAAAAAATGTATGTATCCTTTTTGTGTATTCCTGATATTAAATGTGAATCACAATAGATGACTTATTTAATTATTCAAACAACCTTGAGACAATATAAAACTAGCATGTCTTTTTCTTACAGATTAATTAGCTGGAACTATACTAATTAAAAGGACTAAAACCATGTACTCTTTAAAGTTCTTCAGGGTACTTAAATGAAGAAAAACTGGCCTTAGAAAAGCTGAAATAAATTTACTCATTAAAATGTACATTTGCATTCCTTATAACAAGACTACAACAGGCACTCTGTGATATAAACAGATGTCAAATCTAGGAAGAGTAGCGACATGACCATATGCATCCTGGCAAATGTTTAGAAATATATTTCCAAAAATACAGTGGTAAATTTCAGAAAGCTGAAAGATCTAAATTTTCATTTCTGAAAAAGATGGGTTCTAATTAAGAACAAAATAATTCTTTTGCTTTTGAAGATTTGGCTGACATTAAATTCATTCATCACTGACTTAAGTACACACAAAGTATCAGATTAAGGGAAGCTGTTTCTAGTGCTCCCAAATGATKAAATTCTACTGCACACAGGGAGAGGTTCAATGTTTAAGAGGGTGTTGATTTAAGAGGGTTTTTTTTGTTTGCTGGGAGGATTAAGTATTAAAAAGGCATGGACAATGCCTTTCTTTTCACAAATCTCTGTAAGGATTCAGTCAAGGAAAATCCCTAAAGAAAGACACAGATGGGGAGTGTTGTAACCAGACTTTCTTCTTGGAGCACATACACTTTGGTCATCACTAATCTATTGTTTCCCACTTCTCACATTGATGGAAATCTCCAGTTTTGTGATGCCACAGCCCCTTGATAGCATGAGCTGTAGCAGAGACCTTCCATTCCATTTCATTCTGGATGCTAACATGATAAAAGATGCCCAATGGTGCATGCAGTTCAGCTTTTTCAACCCAACTGTTGAGGAAGTTGTCCAGTTTTCTTAACTACTTAGCAGTGCATAGACACAACTATAGTTTCCCGTACAATCTTAATTTGTTTTCGGCTGATAGACTGTGAGAGTACATGTTCCTTGTTACAGCAAACACTCTAGCTGTAATCCCCCTTTGATAAATAACACGATGGTATGCAACATTCCCTGATTGCGTCCTTCTTCATTTCACTGTCCTAATTCCCAGCTCCTCACCACATTTTAATTACCTGTTTAAAATGGCTTTGTGCAGCTAATTGACCAATGTGTACCTTATACCCAGACCACCATAGCCAAGCCTGCAAGAGCATTGTTTTGATGGCAAAAAATTCGACAAGGCTCTAAGAAGTCATCCCAGAGCTTATCCACATTCTTACACCACCAAGGACAGGACAGGAAGATCTTCCATATGGAATTGACCAAAAGACTTGGTGTGATCATTACACACTTTTTTTGCAGGCATTCAGCAAGAACAGTGATGACAGTTCTGTGGTACACATACAGCTTTGTTTGTAACCTGATAATTTTTTTATTCCAGATACAATGATTTAATCTCTGTGAAGCTGCTCTGGCATTTGCTGTCCTCTTTATGACATGGCTCTCAGTTGCAGGGGTCAGAGACAGTTTGCTGCCAAGGTAACAGCCATTTTCTATAGATTTTGGTTTGCATTGTCAGTGCTGCTTTGGCAGAACTTCTGTTACGGGCAAGACTGAACTAGAGGTTTGAGTTTTTTTAAATGCTGCCCAGGCTGAACTACATGGCAGCATTATTAACACAATCAGGAATGTGCTCTTAAAGGAGTGTGGTCACTAGAATGGCCAGTGGCAGACCACCAAAGGCAAAGTTTGCAGGGATACATAATATCTTTCATTAAACAAATCGATATGGTTTTCTGCTAGATGCTCAACAGGAAGTAACACAATTGAAACTAAATATAGAACCGCAGATCCAATCAAATTTAAGTAAACAACTAAACAACTTGAGAAAAATTGGATATGGAGAAGAAAAGATGTCATGTCACTAACGCTTGTTGGATGAAGAGAAAAAGAGCTTAACATGTTTTCAAATGGAGGGATGATCATGAAAATTAGAAGGGGCCTAAAACCTATGTCTTGAGGAGGTTCAATTGTTTTTATCACTTGTGTAGGAGGCTATCAGAAAAAAWTTGATGGAAGAATATTGGTCACTGAGTTTATGGTGGAAGTTGCTAAGGAAATCCAGGTTTTCAGTGTTAAAGAAATCCAGAACAACAATTAGATCTATGTTTTCTCAGGTGCATCATATGTAAATTCCCAGATTTATTTTTCCTCAATTTTGCAATAAATAAGGCAGAGATAAATTTCTCATTATTTCCTAAATCTCATAAAAATAAAATAGGTTGAATACAGCCTAAAATAGCTACATACAGTAGAGGAGGTCTAGATATTTTACAGTATCTGGGATAAAGTGTATTTTTGTTCTATGCAAAAATATGTATCTTTCAGTATTGGAATTTATGTTTTGTATGTAATACTATTTCATTTATTGACACTTTTTATCTTCCAAGAAGATATGAAATACAATAGATGCTGAGAATATAGTGCATTTTTTCACATTCAGGAACTAGATGAAGATGTTAATAGATATTAGTAACTAGTAATCAATTAGTAACTAGTAATCAAATTAGTAACTCAGAAAAAAAAATTTAACTTAGCAATTGGAGTTATTTGCATATCAGTCACGTGCACACATGACAAAAATGCATACCTATATATGCCAATAAGTAAAAGAGATATTTCAAGAAAACTATTAAACCTGTATCCCACGTTCTTTTAATATAGTCACGTTACACAAAAGTGCTTAACCTTTTTTTCACTTACTGTAGTATTGCAGTAAAAGCAAGTAACACCTTAATGAAAAATCCTTTTTGATAGACACTCATATGTCAATGATAGATATTAAAGGAATTAAGAAAGTCTTTCTGAAATTATACAGAAAGTAGAATAGAAAAAATAATTCTTCTGAAGTGTAAAGCAATGTGCCATCTGACAGAAGCTACATCAATATTAAAACATGAACTCAACTAGTTCAGACCTAATGAAAAAAAAATTACAAAGGCCCTTCTCTCCAGAACAGGTAATGAATAACTTCTCAATTCTTTTGATAAATTATCAGGATTATAGTGAATAACATAATACCCTGCATGATAAGCATAATATTTTACAACAAAACCTGAAGCTACATTAAATCATGGTCATGCACAATGACTGCAGCTTTTCCAGTTCCTGTGCCTTTAGAGTCTTAACGTATCCCAGATTTAGTTGTTTGTATTGGCTCTTGGTGTTCAAATATGTAACCAGCTCTGAACTTGAATGTCAAAATACAAAGAAAAGTGTATGGAGCCCCCTTGCAATAATCTGGCAYTGAAAATATAGGAAAAACCTTCAAAAATCAGTATTTTCCTTCTGTAAGGTCTCCTTAGAGTTATATTGAACTGAAAAATAACAGTCTTTTGCCATATGCACTAGGTGACCCCTTTGTCATTGGGGTGAAACTTGGTAAATATGGGGTAAAGTAAGATGGCAGTCAATAATTAAGCTGAAAAAACAGTATACAGTGATCAAACATTGCCTGTTCTGCAGACAATTTTTGATCTTATAAAGCAAAGTATATATAAAATAAATTACTTTAATAGTGGTAACTTTTCAGTTGTCATTCTAAGTAGACAGCATCTGCAGTCCTATGTTATACCTAAAACTTTTTTCTCTCTTTGCCTGTTATCTGTCCTAAGCTTAATAGTATATGTGTACCTCTACTACTTCTGTTGGGTGCCAAGAACAATCTTTGAAGACAATGTAGATCTATAATTTTTCCAGTGACAATGTCACCTGAACATCAGAAGTTTACAGCATTATCAATAAAAAGTGAAATATATACCTATAACTTTAGATATACAAATATATATCTATACATTTATGTATACTTACTTACATAAAATATACATTTATAAATATATACATTCTCCATAATTCCTTTTCCTGACCTTGAAAACATTATTATCTTCTGTCATGTCTAAATAGTATCTAGTTTCAACTTTTGACCTAGTTAACCCTAGTTAAATAGTGAGTGCTAAATTTTGAAAGTGATAATAAGCTTTTTTCTGCATGTGAGAGTTAGTTTAACTTTCTATTAACAACTAAGAATCTATTAAGGCATTTACTGTCATTTGCCTACACAGTAGACCCAGTACAGCTTGGTTTTCCTTTTTCTCTTAGATTCATCAGTCATGTATCATTTTTTGCAATTTTTTGCAAGAGATCCCTGCTGAACTTTTCAACCTTGCCCTGGATAAACTAAATATGTTGAATTTTTCTGGTCAGTCACTTTTTCAGTCAGGCTTTCAAAAACCTGCAGGTCTTTTGTAAATCTTGTCAATTTTAATAGACTACAAAAGTGATTAAAGCATCTCAGTAGTTTTCTCGCTTATTTCCAGAGATGCACAAAACTTATATTGCTTCCCAATATGCCCCTGAATTTACATCCAAGTTTTGTGGTCACTCTTATCCACACACTGAAATGTTTATTTCTGTACAATATTAATAATGAATATGTTCCGCATACTTCTTTTATCTTGTCATATACTGATGAGTAGGTTTGAAATTGTATAGTCATCCTTGCTCAGGGTGAAAGCTGAAATCTGGCAGGTTCTGTAGGCTCCTGTAGACCTCTGGAAAATAAGCAATGATGGTCTGTACGTTCAGGCCCTTAAAACCTTAATAACGTGAACCAGTCTTGAACAATTTCATAAACAAAGCAATAAAATGCTGGGTATAGTCATCCCTCCAACCCCTGCTGGCCCTCTCCATGGCATTTAATGAAAGAAGACAAAAATTCAGTCCCAAATGACAATAAGAGAGGCATTGGAGAAGATGTTTGACTATGAAAACAAAATTCATGGTTTCACTCAGCTATCCAGGACAACAAGGTCAGCTTCTGCCTTTGGCTTTCAAAACAAAAGCTCAAGCATACAAATCCACAGGTCAGGGGAAATGATTACTGTAAACAAATCTGGACAAACGTCCTGCTATTTGGAAGCCTATGCAAACRGACGTTTTCATCATCTGCGTTCCACTAATCCACACAAAACTATGCGCATTGTAAAACAGGCATCAACTACATCTCTTCTTTGATTATCCAATCAAAAGAAAATTAATATTTTTGTGAAAAACAAAATGCAAATTTCATTCCTGCTTTTCATTTCAGGGGGGAAGAAAGAAGGCAGTAGTTTGAGTTATCTCTCAAAAATGTCTGCAGATTTTAAAGACAGTAGAGTAGAGTCATCCAGTGGCAGAATACTTTTTTTATAAGGTTGATTGACAACCCGGGCAAGTCTTCAAGCTTGTGTGACAGAGCCCAACTGTTATGTGATGTTGCTTCTTCCCTGCGCAGAGCTGCAGCAGCAGTAAGTAGTCTCTGATCCCCTGCCACATCACAACTTTAAGTGGCTGCTTTCCACACCAATGGCACTGACACTTTGCTGGCTACACATCTATCCCAAGCCTTTGCACTTACAGTACCTGGCACCAGTCCCTATTTCTCCATCCCTGGATTTTTTCCAGCAGTGTTTTTCCTGGTCATATTAGAGTTCTGCAGCAGATCCCCACTTAGCAATTTTTTTTTTACTTCCAAGATATTCTTCTTTTTTCACTTGTACATTTACTGCCTCCTGCCTTATCGTTGGACTAACTACAGACAAGACACTTTCTTTGAAGCAAAATCCCGTAGAACTTAAATATGGAATGAACAAAGTTAAAGGCTCTAGTGGAAAAAAGACAAATAGTACTTAATAAAGAATGATCTTTAAACACATCATTAGACAGTTGTAGCAAGGACAAAATTGTAAYGGGTAGTTCCAAGAAAAAAAGAATTTTTTTTCTAATAAATTGTCTATAACTTTCCTCTAAGTATTTTCTTAGGAACTCCTAACGCACAGCACAGTTGGGTAGCATAGGTTCAGTGGAATCAAAACTATCTACACCCATGGGCTTTAGGGTTCAAGGGCTTTATGAAGCCAGTAGAAGCCAAATTGCTCAGTATGCTTTTGCATCACAGAAAGTCTGGTTTAATTTCCAGAGCCTGGGAATTATTGACAATTAGGCCTTTTAATGTCTGTAGAGCTATTTCCATGCAAACATTGTATTACAGTTCTCATTTTAAATCACTTAAACATGTGTGTATTTTTAAGTCCATTGGCACAGGCTTTCAAAGTTCACTGCTGCCTGTCTTTGATGAGTAAAAGGGTGCCTCCTGAAGCCACCTRTGCTGTGTGACAGCCTGTACCCACTGTCAGAGAAAAGTTCTCCCAAGTTGAAGTCACACTTCAACCCGTGACTGAACATTGCACTTTTACCCTGTTTTCTAGACAGTAGTTAGAAGTATTTACCTTTTCTGCATTATTCAAATGGGGAAAACCACAGCTCAGACATTAATATTCCCTCTGATATACTGTGTAGTCAAAAGGGAGAGTGGTAAGTGCAAAAGTGCTCCATAAACATTAGCCTGGCAGCTAGAGAATAGCCCACAGCTCCCCACTATCCTGAAGAATAAACCACAGGCACCACCCACACGATTCAAGCTCTTGCTTTAAGGCATATGGAGACTCTACGGCTTGGTTTAAGATTCCTCTTACTACAAAAGCAACAGATCCCAATTGTTTTCAGAAGAACTCATAAAAAAAGAGCATCCAAAAGTCAGCAGGAATCTTTCCAAAGGGTTGCAGGGGAGTTTTTGAACAGGGCCTAGGTGTGCAGTAGGATTTAAAGTCTTCTTTCTCTTTTCAGCTATGTGTTCTCTCTATCTTTCTGCATGTTGTTTGCCTGCTACATTCTGCTGTCTTTTGTGTGATGTTAGGAGATTCATTCCTCATTGCCTTCATTTGCCCCATATCTCTGATTTTCAGGTGCAGACAAATGCTACCTCTAATGCTTTTCAGCACAAAACTCCCTCCACAGATATATTGCCAGTCTCACCTACTTACAATTCAGATTAATAACTCTCTGTCAATGTGTGGAATCACTTAAGAATATTAAGGAAACTATCAGTCATCATTTGAATGTTCAAAATATCTATGCTCTAAAAGTTATTTTTCTTTGACAGTATGAATCTATGGATAACCCCTGTATTCAGTGGGGTGCACTGGCACAGGGACTGTGGGTAGGTGCAAGCCCAATTTTATAATATCATGGAAGGAAACAACATAACTGAGACCTCAACTTTCATTGCTTGCAGTTCTGTTGTACTTATTGACTAGATGTAGCTACTTTTCGCTATACTAGAGAAGCTGCCAGGATAAGAACTGTTGGATTGAGCTTTTATGCTTGTATAGCCATATAAACCCCTCCCAGAATCATGGCTAGAGGATAAGGTGAATAAATTTCTGTAAATAAACAGAGAGTTCTCCTTCCACACACTGATCCACCAACACAGGTAGTCCAGATGTTCCCACTGGAAATCATAATTAGCACTGTATCACTAGAAATTCCTCATCTGCGCTACCATTGTTTTTAGTGCCGATCTAGGTATACAAAGATTGTAAACTCAGAATAAAAAAAAACCCAACTTTATATGACCCACATGTCCCATTAAACGGTCAACTGAGATTCCAGTGCATCTTGAAAAAGTGAACAATCCTGTATTTTTCACAGGTTTCATTTTTGTTCCCGAAGGCACATTTAACCTGTTACAGCTTGATGTCATATTTACTGCCATCTCCAGAACTAAGGTGCTTTGTAAATACTCTTCTCTCTGGAAATTTGCTTTGAAGACTTTTAAAACTGTACAAAAACTCTTCTTTTTGCTGTGAGGAGTAAGACTGGAGATGGCTGAGAAGCATTTCTGCTGGATCTGTGGCCAATATAGTCTTTGGATGCAGTGGTAGAGACTGTTTGAAAATCTTTTTTTAATTAGGTCAGAGCATGCACTGAAGGGTCATGAGTTCAAGATGTCAATTAACCACAGAACAGGCTGAGTCCAAATTGTTTTAGTTAGCTGCTGTGTGAGACACAAGGACATTGCAAGATGTGCCTCTTTAATTAGGCATTTCGCCATACAAGTCTTCATCAGTCATCACTTTTTAGCTTTTGCACTATGCAGCGCCAAAGGCTCCAGCCAAAACTCATGTACCACTGTGCTAAGATCTTTGCAAATATGTGAAATATCTTTCTTTTTCTTTCTTTGTTTTCCCCAAGTAGCTCCAAATTAGTTGTTCCTACGCTGGAATGATTTTCTTCTGAATACATTTCTCTCTAGACTTGTGAATGAGACTATGCAGAATTCAATAAAGAAACACATTTGATTGAGAGAAGTGATAGACCTAGGTAGGAAAAAAATGTGTCCTAGTTAAATGTATCAATTTACATATGCATATATATGCCTTTTACTTTTTTTGTTGTTTGTTTATAATAAACACGAAGAGTCAACTCTTTCCCATCATTGCTGGGTTATCACAAAATGGTTAGGTGTTAAGATGCTAAGTACTGAAATTGACCAGAAAGATCAACTGAGTGTAAGAGAAATACTTGTAAGAATGAAGTCTTAAAGAGCTATATGCTGTATATTGAGTCCTGTATTTGTAATGTGGACTTTTTATTCCTTTAACTTACTGTCTAATGAAATAACAGCTAAAATGTCCAAACATCATTTTCCAAAGTTAGGCACCAAAAATTACTTGGTTTTCAAATATGCTAAATATCTATAATTTTTATAATTGTAAGTCAAAACTAAATAGTGATATAAATACTGATGTTGTGTATTGTTCCTAAGATGTCTGCTCACTCAACACAATATGGGATATTGGTTTTAAACAAAACAAAACAAGAGGGTTTTACTTTTGGTGTGTTGGTATGTTTGTTTTAAGGGAATATTATAAGTAGCTGCCAGTGGACTTTACATCCTTTTCTCATGTAATCAAGTCTGTCTGTCATTAGAATGCCAGAATACTCTGAATTAGCTGAAGTGTTGAGCAATGCACAATACACACAAAAATGTTATACTGTATTTGAGCAGATTCAGCATCTTTTAGCAATATCTTAAAAAACATGTGGAATTGTTAAAGTTTGCTTCCCCCAACAGATTTTAATATTTTCCCTGACTTTTATTTACTTACTTCTTCAAATAAAGAAAGTCTTTTCAAATAAAGTAGAACTTTGTTTTTATTAAAAGTAAGGTAAAACATGTCTGAATTATTATTATTTTTTCCTATTCATTCAGCATTCAGTCTTAAGCCCACACTGTTTGAGCAACCAGTTGTCCCTCCAAGGCAGTTGGGATTGGCTAGGTTACCTTTGCTCCTTGTCCCAAGTTTCCATCTGGATCTGGGTGGTTTTGGTTCTGGATCTCCATGTGAGGAATTCCCACCCCGAGGCAGATGCGCCAGACTCACTCATTGAAGCAGGATACCTCCTTTCAAAGGTTAAGGAGCCTATTTCCTCCCCTTTCAGATACAGTCTCAGACTTGTGGGGGTTTTTTGCTCACAGGGTGCTTTGCTCATGACCTGCTTCAATTTTTTTTTTTTTTTTTTAATTTTTACTAGGATATCTTTCTGCAGTGTTTGATCGTTCCCCTACACACACTTGCGGCTTAGCTTAATCAACTTATTTATCTCAAAGTAGCAAACCTTTATGAGAATACAGAGATGTTAATCTTGCATTAAAACCCTGCAAGAACATTTGTGTATGGAAGTCCACAGCTGTATTGCTTAGGGTATCCATCTTCATGTTGCATTTCCTTTCGTAAGCTCTCACACATCATTTGGTCTGTAAGGGAAAAGGCAGAAACAGACTCAAGCACGTACACATTCAGCAGAGTAGGGGAATGTCCAAAGCAGAAATCTGTAGAAAAGACTCTGATAACCCCACCAGTGTCAATTAATCCCTGCCTCTAGCCCTGCTGATGCTGCTCTCATGTGGATCTTCCCAGCACATATTTCTTTCATCCCCATAACTGGCTCCTCCCTGGAACACTTTTCTTCCTGCTCACACTCTGAATTCAGACACCACRTGGATACAAAAGCAGAAAGGAATGACACTCCTGTCCATTTCTTTAATAAGCAGCTGCCAAAGTTCTGTGCCAACAGCTATGCCGTTAGTATATAAGTATTTACATGGTCATCKTTTTTATACAATGCTTTTCATCTCCAGCTTTTGATTTTTATATTTTAAGATTCAGCCTCATCCATCATCATATTGCTGACAAATGGTATTAACATTTTTTCTGCAAAAGAAGTACAAAGCGTACGGAGCACAATTGTTATCATTTAGCCTGACCTAAATACTGTATAAGTCTTTCTGCAAAAGAAACATTCCATTAATTTCGAGGTATAAGGGAAGGAAAGTTTCAACTGAAAATGTGAACCCATCTGCTGAAGTGATGTTTCTTGTTGTTTTATTCATCTGGCAGCTATCTTCTCCATTTCTTAAATTTTCTTCATTTTTTGTAATGTGAAAAATAATTTAGAGACGTAAGAGGCAGAAGAACAAACTCATGAGGTTTGTTTATTCTTATTTTTTGCTATCAGCGTTGTTACAGAATTCAAAACAGACTTTTATTTAACACTTTTTTTTCTCTGACATAAGAAGTTTTCTACATCAGGGTTTAATTTTTTTAAAATCTGTTAGCTCTTTACAGCCCGTGCTATTTTTTTCTTGTCATTTCTGTTTGGCTATGGCTTGAATTCTAAGGCTGGCTTTGTGGTGTGCAAAATGCATTATATATTGATTATATACGTGGTATGCAGAATGCATATAGCATTGTTTCCTTGTGCATATCTGACATCAACATTGCACTTGACATCASAACTTGGAAAGGATTCAAAAATCCTACAATCCTACAATGACAGTATAAGGTTTGAAATTCCAGAAAGAGATTCATAGTGCTTTCTGCACTTTCTTGAACTCAGTGACATCTCCCAGTTGCAGAACCAGTGATTTTGGCTGACACTAGCTAGTGAGCAGATCTGAGGAAAGATTTTACAGCATTTGCTGCTAACACTTGAGCATCCAGGCTTTTAAATCTGTGCAATGTCAAGTTTACTAGGATGTGCTGGGAGAAATCTGTGCAAGCCCCTTTCTGTGTTGCATTCTGGACCCAAAGTTCAGTTTGTTATACAAATGCGAACCAGGCCAGTGGAAGGTTTTGGCAGTGCTATGCAAGCAAGAGATACACATGGTTGCCATGCAGTGAGCATATGTCTTTCAGTAAATGTCTAACTCTTTGCAATGTTTGGTAAAAAATTATTACCATCTGCTGAAGAAGAAACTTCCTCAAAYACACAGGCCAGCTACAATCCAAACCAGATTTTGTTCAGATGGGCATGTACATTATAGAGCCAGTTGTGCCTAGCAGCAAAACCTGCAGCCACAGTAGACCGCAGGTTGTCTTTCTTGTGAAGTTTCCTAGCATAGTTGTTGTTATAGCCAGAGGACTTGCTGTACCAACACCAGGAATCACAGGGCCCCTGGGAAGCCACAAGGCTGGTTTGTGGTTCTCAAAACAACTGGAACCATTTCTTGCCATTGCATCCATACCGCCTGTGAGGAACTTGCACCGGAGGCCAGGCAACCTGTCCCCTGTGTCCAGGGAGTGTGGGAGCATCTCCATTTGGTCCTGAACATATGGCCCTGTCTCCAACAGGCCCTGTCTCCTTTTCACCCTTACAAACTCTAGCAGCACAAAGAACAGCCATTACTACCTTGGATATTTTCTTACTGGAATGCTTTATGACTTAGTATCTCCAAAGGACACGGAAAGAATGAGTAGATATATTGCATTACAGAGTCAGAGGATGAATCAGTACTTTGGCAGTCACTAGGGAGTTCCTCAACAACACGAACAGAACGTTCAACTGAGACTATAATTTCCAGCACATTATATATGGGCTAACTGAGACTTTGGTGCTTACCTCATATCTAACTGCCATTCATTATCCTTTATTGCCTCTGTGAACTGGGGTTTGAGGTCACAAGGAGGGCAAAGCTGAGCCTTGTCCCACCACGAGGAAATCAGAGAGGGATTGCACTTCCACRCTAATCAGATAAGAAGACAGATGGTCAAACCACACCATCAAGAACTGGGAAATGGGCCAATAATGGGCTATCTGAGAAGATCAGGGAGCAAGTACACATCCCTTATAGTGTCTCATTATGGAACTGACAGCCAGATCAGTTCCCCTGTAAACTGTCTAAACTCTTGCCACTAAAGACAGATGCTGTGATGCACATACAAGCTGGTAATACACATCTTCCACATGCACTCTCTTACTCCAGTCCACTGAGCACAAGGGACTGTGCTCCACAAGGGCCTGATGCACACCAAAAGAAAAACTGCATATTCTCTCGTCAAAACACATTCAACTTGTGATATATTGTTGTGACACATCCAACAAGAATACAGATTGTTGATGAAGTAGTAACTGGTAGCACAATATCAGTAAGGAGAGGATTTGTAAGAAAAAGGATCAAAGTAATAGTAGAACTTAAAAACAGCTAAGAATTCCTTGACTTTCAGTGTTGACAATCATTTTGTTTTCAACCCTAACTCCAAATTTTCTTTGTGAGTTTCACTCTCGCGAATATACATGCCTACTGTATGTTTATTTCTACAGCAAAGCCATATCACAGCTTTGCACAGTTGACAGTCCTCAATTCAAAACCCATTCAGAAGTCAAATACTGTAGATGAGCATAAGGTGAAGTAGTAAAAATAGTAAAATATAATTTTATTTTGATAATTTTGATTTTTTTGTGTTTCTTATTTAGTGATGCTATAAAAAGCTTGATTTGTAAAATTCCTTTTCATCTAAAGCATTCTTTTAGTACAGATTATTTTGGAAGGGAGATTTTAAACTGTAAAAAAATATGTTTGACATTATGAATTTGAAAAAAAAAAAAATTTCTAAGAATGATTTGTGTTTAGACACTGTTCAGATATTTCGTTCAGCTGTTTCTAATGGATGTACACTTTTGTTGAAAATTTCTGACTGTCTTTAATTGTTTCCGATTCCAGAGGAGGAAGACATTAACCCCAAGTGTTCTCCATATAGTCAATAGGAAATGATGGGCACATTCAAAATATGATTTACCACATCCCAGAATGAGTGTCTAAAATACGCCTCCTGAGCCTTGTTTGCCTCTTCTTTTGCCTCTCAGTGTGGTCATATGGAAAATGCAGTCTAAGCAAGTCCAGCCATTGGAGTGGAGGTTTGGCTCCCTTATTAAACATGCCTTCACATCTGCTCCATGGCTGGCAGAGTAAGCTAACTTTGACAAAAACAACTGCATCAAATGCCTTTTTAATCAACCACTTTCATTAGAAATGCTCAGTGCCATTACCTCCACTGAGTCTGAGTAATGGTGCTGTGAGAGGGAAAATATTGTATGATTAATACCAGTATTTCTCATTTTTAAAAGAAATCTGACAGTCACTGGAGACAAACCTCAGACTCAAAGCAATATTTTCTGATTTGGGTACCTAACCCGGGCAACTAATTAGATAGTTTGCCTTATAAATAATAGTGCCCTGACCAGAAGTGTGGAATAACTGCAGTACTGATGGTAGCCAGCTTTAGCCTTGGCTTCTTTGGAAAATTTAGAATTACTAGCAGTAAATTACATTTTCAGTTGTGAGATTTATCTTATACATAAAGTGAACTTGTCTAGCATCAAAATAATTCGTCTGAGTTATTATTTGACAGGTGTGGAAAATAAGCTGCAAACGTTACGCTTATTTTAAACTGCAATACAAGGGAACTTATTATATTGATTTTTGCCCCATATTTAGAACATTCATTATGTTCTCTAGAACTTCCTTTTTACTGAAGTAATAATGTTCCCAAAATGAAAGCAAGGCCTGAAATTACTTTCTTTTGGCTTTCATTCAAGGTAGTTTTCACAGCAAAGATGRCTGATTAATTCAGAGACTATGTAAATAACTGAGAAATAAATTCAGATAGTGTAGTTCATACACATCAAAGCACATTTCTTCTCYACCTTCAGTCTTTTTAAGATTATATAATCTTTTTTCCTGATGTAGTAAGCTTAAAATCAATTCTATAGCAGTGACATTCAAACTTAGCTATAAAATTAATAGTAGCCAATTGCATGCAGATTCTCATTCAGTCAAACCCTAACCAAGGCACTGCACAGGACAGAACTTAATAGCTAGGTGCTGGAGTTCAACAGTTCATTTTGGATCTGATTTTGAAATGTACCTCCTCAGAAACGCTGAGCTCTCCCAAAGCTTCAGTCATGGCTTTTACTTCCTTTCAAGTGACATTCAGTTGCTTTCTCAGTTAGGCCAACAAATTGCAGGTACTCAAAGCTTGCTATGAGGGCCCATTCCTATTCAGGATAAATGCAAAGACACCAACTGACTTCAGGGATAAGAATCTATTTTAGTAGGGGTTTTTGGTTTGTTTTGGGTTTGGGGTTTTTTTCCAATAATTTGCTCCAGATACTTCAGGAAACTATTGCTACAACTTGGATAGTTTTAGCCTACAGAAAATAAAATCATTTAAAGCTGTCAGACTACGTGCCTTATAAATTAATGAAAAATGTGATTTCTCCATATCAAAAAGAAGCAAATAACAAAGGACAATCCAAAAGTATCAGGTCAAAAAGAGCAGGCTTTCTTAGCACAACTTTGATGAATTCATCAGACCAGAAAGGTCACAGATTAATGACTATTGCTGAGATCAAATCATGGCTCCTGCACGAAAAGCCCTAATAGCACAGAAAAAGCTCCGAGCACTAAGAGGCCTTGTTTGCATTGTCTTCTAGCAACAGCCTGTCATCTATTAATTTTATCTCAGAAAGTAGTTAAAGTTATGCCTTTAGTATGTTTTACTAATACATTTTGAATACTGTCATTAAATGTTTATTAGCAATACTTTGAAACATTGAATCTTGGAAGAACACTTCAGCTGAATGATTATAATGCTTTGAGAAGCGACATCTCCTCTTCGGACTACTCTCACCTGTTTTAKCTGGCCATGGCAGTACAGTTAGTGCCAGAGAATTTCCACAAATAGCTTAAATTCAGACAATTATAAATGAAAAATTGAAAAGGCAAACTTCAGCTAATTATGTTGCAGAGCTGCAAATATTAAATGTACTTTCTTTTTTCTGTATGAGATTAGAAAAATGTTTTGACCTGGGAGTTTAGGAGGAAATATACTGCACTACTGAGACATACCAACAATACTTTCTATAAATATTGCTTCATAACTCCTCAGTATTCAACAAAAGATAAAATGCATTAGCACAAACAATCTTATCCCACTTGATCTTCAACCCATTTCTAAATCAAAGTTCATTCATATGTGAGTCCTAATCTTTTTGATTTACAGTCACAGATCCTTCCTGTATTTTCTGACACAAATCTGAGGGTTATAAAAAACATAGACCTATTCTACCTCTTTCTGTGGGAGTAGAAATTCATAGTTTCTCTTCATACTATTGAAACAAGGGATAAATTCAAGCTAAAATAATCTAATGCTTTAAAGTGAGCAGATTTATCGTTTTAAAATATGAACATTCTCTTCCTTAAAATATTAATAGCTATTTCAGATACTTGTACATGACAAAATATAAGTAGACCAAGGTTGATGTGTAAAAAGAGGTTTTATGTAGTTTACTTTCAATTTTGTACAAGATCTCAAATTAGTTACAGTGTCAGGATTACCTTTGAAAGAAAATTAATTTTTATTCTAGAAACAACTGCACAAAGAAACCACAGGGGAAAAAAGGTCTTCTAACTCTGTCCTTTCAAATGCAGAAGCACCCTGAACCAGACCATTAAGTCCAGTTGCAGCTGTACATGAGTCTGAATATGGCAGAGATGGGGCTTGCAAGTAAGGGGCTTGCAAATAAGCAGAGTGAAGATCAGCCAAACCATGTTTTCACCTTTCCTCTCAATCAAGCCATTTAACATGATTAAAAAGAGGCCCAAAGGAGAGCCTGTACTCTGTCCTTCCAAGTAAACATCACACCTTATTGCCCTGTTTAAACTAAAGGATCTGGGATGCTTTCCCAGGTCCTACATCCAGTTCTGCCTGCAACCACAGTCAAACTCCCCATCATGCATTACATCCCATAGGGAGCTGCAGAAAACCATGTAATGTCACTGGCTCGGATGATCAGGGGATCAATAATCTGAGGAGCACTATAGCACACAGCTGCTACACAGTTCACGTATCACGTGTGAAACCAAATACGTGAAGAAAAAAGAGATAGTGAGGAAGGACAAAAAGATTAAATATATTCCATAAGGAACTCCTCACAAACAGTTGCACAAATGCACACTTAACAATCAATTTCAGCAGCAAATCAGAACACTTCAGTTCAGTTGGCTTAAATTTAGATGATTTTACATTAAGCCTATCTACCTGCAAATATCTAGTAAACAAGTCTGATAAACTTCCTTAGAAGTCACTCTCATAATTCAGATGTGGTCAGTTCATGTTAACAATAACTCATGTTTACACAGCAACTGTAGGAGCTTCAGGTGAATACTAATTAATCTTTTGTGTTGCTTTATTGGGACAACGGATCAGGTGCCTTTGTAGTACTATCTCAAACATCCTACCCTATCCAACTATCTCAACATCCCTGTTTATCTCAAGCCACATCATAATTAATCTGTAAGCCAGAAAATACCCACAAAGCAGGAGGAAAGCAATAAGTAAATTAGGAAAGATGCATATTAGTCCAAGAGTGACACAGGATATCGCAGTATGAAGATCATATATTTTGCCCCCACACACACTTCTTGAGAACTCATTTTATCAATCTCCACATCAGACACCAACTGGAGAACCTTCTTAACAAGAACAGCACAAAGAAGGGTCATCACGGACCACAGTGCCAGAAGAGTCACTGACCTGCCTTCTGGCTGACTTTAATCCCCCGGGATCCATAGAGCTCCCAGAAGGAAAAGGCCTATAGTATGTGCTATAGATTATAGACTTAAAGGTACAGAGCTTTTGTCATGTAAACCTTGAAAAAACATTTCCCTCTTCTGATCATCCTTATATGTTTGCTGCACGTTTACTGTAGACATGAGCCAAGCCCAGTTCTCATGAAGACTGATTTTGTTCTCCTAGTCCCTACTCTATGCTCATAACATAGGCCTCATCCAGATAAGCATTAATGTAAAAACTTAGAAAAGAACAGCTGATCTCTCTTTCTGAACAGCTAATAACAGTTTTAAGTAGCTGGACCTAGGTTAAAACAAAAGGAACAACAACAACTGAGACATCCTACTTTCCTGAATAATGCTAAAATGTCCTTTCCAGAGACAAGTACAAGTGTCATAAAGTCAGAAGTACAAAAAAAAGTTTTGTTATGTCCACCTAATTCTTCTGTAATGGATTTGTTTTCTACATTTAGTAATTGTTTTGTTGTTTTAAGTGTACTAGACTCTCCCCATATGGTTTCCATACACCAATTACATCTTACTCTTGAAATAATTTTTCTCCAAAAAGCTTAAATTTTTCTTTCCTGTTGTTGTTCATAGCCACACATAATTGAAGAAAACATCCTTAAACACTTTTCAGTTAGCATGTCTGTCTCAATTGTCTGTGTTTTAACAAATTTATGTTTTATCTAGCTATTTTAAACTTTTCTCATGAATCCAATATTATTTTTGTGATCCTTCCCTGAACTGCATCCAGTTTGCTAATGTGTTTCCAGTAGTGAGATGCTGGGAGTTATGGAGCATTCCAGATGCGACCTAGGTGCTATATGAAGTTGCAGTTCCATCTCCCTGCACTATGACATGATTTTTTTTTTATGTCTTAGGCCAAAATGTTGTTGGCCTTGTTTGCTGCCACATTCCATTGACAGCTAACCCTTAGAGCTAGCCATTCACGCTGCCATTTCTTTTTGGCATCTCTGTGTTACAAGTCACTGGCTATCCATGTTTTGCATTAGTTTCACCAAATACCTTATTCGTGTGTTTCCAAGTGGAATGAACTTTCTTCTGCTCATAATTTTAACCTCTTGGTCATAATGTAGTATATTATCTGTGTCCAACTGTTTTGGGCTTCTCTCCACTTAMAGCTGTTCACTAAATTTAAATAGAGCCAAAGGGAATGCTACGGAACTGTGAAGAAGTACTTAGTCTTAAAGAAACACAAACATGTCACTGCATTCCTTTTCTCCTTCTTTGCAAGCTTTATGTCACTAGGCCCTTTTTTCTTTTTCTGATTGATCTTGAATAGAAATTAAAATACTTGTGAAGCATTATTTTTCCAATTAACCTATTTCTTGATCTTTATTCTCTTATTTTTCATTTTTATTTACCCAGAGCTGTACATTTTTGATATTGAGTACTTATTTACACATTTCCAAATGGGTACCATTAAAACATAGCCTATTTATACAGCAAAGAAGTAGAATTGCCTGCATCATTCAATTTTGTGTGGAATTTCAAAGCTATATAAGTTAGGTTGTATTTGATGTCACCTTCAACTATTTTCCCACCATGGGTATTTTATTCCATATCTACTATTTCAAAGGAGGCATGTCTGGCAATCATAATATCCCAGTTTAGCAGGCCAAGTGTAGAAAACATGTGCACCAAGAAAATATGTTTCCTCTTGGTTTCTATATCTTTTATTCTGGAGAATTCCTACACCTTCCATGCGGAGAGAAAAAAAGCCAACAACATCTGTTTCTGCTAATGCCTGGTTTAGATAACTATCACATAGAACAAGGTTTTAGAGTACTGGAGACCAAATCTTCTAAAATTATTAAAGTACACTGTTAGTACTGGTTTAGCCTGGTTTTGAATGAAGCACAAATCTACTTTAATGCCTCTAACATGATTTTTTTCTTTTTAATAAAGGTGAAATTTGAAAAATAAAATGTTATTCCTTTATGTAAATAGAATTGAAGGAAAAGAGTTCATCTGGGCTTGTTAACCCTTACTCCCTTCCTCCATCTGTAATGATGTGTACCATCTGGACACAATCGAAGTCTACCTGTCCATTCCAAACTTGTTACTTGTATCCAAAGAGTTAAATTAAAGCAATATACCAGCTAATTTATCTGTCAGAAAACAAAATATTACACAGATAAAGCATATTTACCTCTTAAAAGAATATGAGGTCTGCCAACAATGTTTAGGAAAAGTATTCCTCTGTGGGTATCAGAATAATAAAGGTCCAAGAAAAGAATTGAAAGGAAGAGACATGCAAATCTTACAACTTTGAGTAGTACCTCCAGAAAAGACTAGTCTTTTTGGCCTCCTTGATGTTTGCTCCAGCTTGAGTGGACCACTGCCTTCAGATGTCTTTCTGCCTCATGCCTTTCACTCCACTGGTTTTCCTCCAATAACTTCTTACAAATTTGCATTTGGTCGTAATTCTTTTACTTCCAAGAACACTACCATCATTTCTTGGAACTATTCTGATTTGTTCACTACAGTGGTGTACGGCAGTCATTTCAGGAAGGTAGATATTTGGTTTGGATATTTAAAAATGCCAGTGTCTTACATACTCTTTGAGAGTTTTGAACACAAATGTGTAGAATTCTCATAAAATTAGCTTTTCTCATAAGAAATATACTTTTTTTTTTTTTTGTCCTAATCTCGTGAAACCATGCATGAAACTGATTATGTTTAAATTTCCAGAGGTCTCCCTTCCAATTGTAACTCTGCCTCAAATCAAAAGAAAACTGTGTATTATTTTAAATGGAGATTTTAATATCTGCACAGCTCCATCACTCTCATACAAGGAAGGGTTTGGATGCAAATTGTCAGGTGGGGCTAATTTCTAATCAAAGTTTTCCTTACACCTGGTTTACATAATCTTATCTCTCAGGACTTTAATTCTGGGTAGTGAATTATCAGGACAAAAATTTTCATCGTGAATTTCTACCCGTTTTCTCATTTGAACCACAGACTGGCTTATGTTAACTCAGCTGGAATCCTATTCACAAGCCTTAGCAAATATGGGCCAAGTCTCACGTTCATAACAAAATATGCTTACATCTGAACTACATCTATATCCACATTTCATTGGAAACACTTCACATGGATTTTCTCACAATACATAACGGAAATTTAATTTGTTATTTTAAATTAATCATTTTATGCTTCTTGAATTCTGCCTGAATATTTCATGCTCTGCTCTCATGATATCTGATAACTTCAGTCAGATATTTCATGTTTAAGACTGGTAAGTCATAAAAAGAGACACCTCAGAAAATTAACTTTCATATTCATATTTTATAGAACTGTGCATCTGTGTTGCACTGTTTTCAAAAGAAAATTGACTACTCTGATTAGATCTTAATCATCAGGTGTAAATTCACAGACTGGGGGAGCTGGACAAATTTATACATCTTGAAGATTTGTCTATATATGTCTTAATGAATGCATTTATAAATGTACTCATTACATTTCATATTGGTTATGCATAAAGAGATGTATTTAGCAACATAAATATAAGAACAGCTGTATTGGCTCACATTAAAGGTTTAGCTAGCCATGTATCCAGTCTCCTGCAATGGCCAGCAGAAGCCAAGCCCTTGCCGCACCACTATGAGTGCATTCATGTAACAGAAATCATCTCACCACACCAGAGGATAATCCTGTCAACTTCCACGAAGACTGGAGACCTCCTTAATTGTGACTGGGCTTGGGTGAAGCTCACACTGGTTTCCCAGTACATGGGGTTGCTCCTCTGCCACAGCCCCCAATGTTTGCTGCAAGAGGTCAGGGTTGCCTCCAGTTCTACACTCCTCTACTACCATGAGTGAGGGACGCAGGACAGTAGCTTTTGCCTACCCCTCTGTTCTTACCCCAACCTCTGGCCTCCTGGAGCTCATCATGCTTCCKCCACACAGGCCTCTCCTGCACATCACTTCAGCCTCTCCTGAGGCATGTCTCACGTTTCTCACTTTGTAGAACCTGGTGAGAATTTCTACTTTTCCATCTTCTAAAATCTCCAGGTAAGCAATTTTCTGGCCCATGAATCTTTGGGTTTAATTTATAATGTACCTCAGTTCTGTAAGAACTTTCACAGAAAACAAATTACACAGGTTTCTTATTTCAACTATTGCCTATGCAAAAACTAAAGAAGGCGCTATATTTCCAAAATGATTTTGTAAATCTCCAGAATATGAACTGTCAGTTTGTCACTATCATTCTTTGGATTTACAAAATAATGACAGGAAGGATCTTTCTAACTCTTCTAGAGGCTTAGGTGAAATATACTTAGAAGTAGCATGTACAAATAATATGAACACATAATAATAAAGGTTAACATGCAACATAAACATTGCATCTTTCCCTGTTTTATCTTCATCTTGAAACAATATTCATGTGCTCTTAAGCAAATCATATATCCTGAAGTTCAGCATATTTGAACTATTTCTTACCTAGGCAATGTATATTATAAGGTAACATAAATACATACTGACATGATTTCCTATAAAAAATATAAAATGTGCATGTGATCTATCTACCTTCACTATTGATTTTCCTTTGAACATTGTTTCATCATATGGTTTTACACAAGAAAGTTGTGAAGTTCATTGGTCTGGCATGAGAGTATTATCTTTTAACRTTCCCTGGTTTTTGTTTTCTAGCCTTCAGGGGCAATAACTTGGCTGCTTAGAGTAAGTCTATGTTGATTTCATATTGTTTTAGCATAAAGCACACTGTTCATTATTTTTTAAAATGGATTTCCAAAGTTTCAAGATGAGAATGTACAAACTGAGTAAAAGTGAAAAAAGAAAGTGTACCTTTATCACCTTAGACTGTTAGCTATATAAGCAAAAACTACTAGCATTAAGCAGTTGCCAGCTCCTAAGATTCCTAGTCACAGGAGAGAATTGTAAATTGATAATTTTTTAAAGTAGCTGAGCAAGTTTGACCCCATCCATCACTGATTCTTACTGTATTAGGCAAGTATTCAGCTGATTTTCACATTCTGGTTTATCCCAAGTTTCCTCAAATATATCTGTAGAGCTTTTCCATCTCAGAAAAGCTCTCTTGTCATGTAGAAGCCTTATACTCTTGACTTAGCTTGATTACATCAAATCACAAGAAAAATATTGGAAATTTTCTACATTTATAGTTCAGATTTTTAATCCTTTGAGCACTTACTAGTATCTTTGTTTTAACTAGTTGATGAACAACACTTATGAGCATAGGGTTTTCCCTTTCTTTCTTGATGCTGACACTAGCATTTGGACTTTCTGTTTGATTTTGTGGTTTCTCTCTAGCATGACAGAAAGAAAGACAACAAAGGCATGCATGTTTCTAATATTAAAAAATGAAGTGTTATTAGGCAACATTCAAAATCAACTCAAGGATAGAGAAGATTGAAAATATGGGAAAAAAATCCTGGAATGTATTTGAAAGCAGACCAGATGTTTGTTTTGTTAGCTGTTGGTAGCCTTACTGTCAATACATGACCTGTATTAATGGCCATTAAAATTACAAGATGCTGCTSTCTAATCTGGGTTAGTGCCTTCATGAGCTCCATGCCTTAAAAGAGTCAATTTTTAGTCTATGCACCCAGTGTGGACAGAAGGTTAATAGTCATATTCACCATTAGAAGATAAAAAAGATCTGGCCACTATAGGTATCATTCACTATTTCTGCAAATAACCTATGGGAAACTTTGAGGCAGTCAAAGAGTATCCCTGAATGTTGTTATTGCACCGGAAAAAGGTTTGGGAGCTAACGAAAAAGAAGAAACCACTGGAAATGTAATGAAGGCCACCTATTCATAAAAATGTGAAGATACTGTAAAGTTTTTCTGTCTGTTATTATGTTTTCAGGGTTAGCATACAAACTCACAAATCATATGTCTCTCAGAGGGTGACCTTGGATGGCCCAAGCTTTATTACTTCACCCAAAATACATAGCATGGAAGTTTTACTATATGACTTCTTAATGTAATAAGCTGCTTAGGAAGAATGTATTATTTTAATGAAACTTGCTCCAGTTAAGACCTCACTGGCACTGATGGGAACTGTAATATATTTCTTCATATCATGAAGCTTATTCAGAATAATAAAAAACAGCTGATAGGATTTTGCTTTTTGTATCATTATACTGTGTTTGCCACTTCTTGTAAAAGTCCCCGTAATACAAATGTATGCATGTATATATACATGTATATAGTGTCCTGGTTTTGGCTGGGATAGAGTTAATTTTCTTCCTAGTGCTGTGTTTTGGATTTAGTATGAAAAGAATGTTGATAAGACACTGATGTTTTTAGTTGTTGCTAAGTAGTCTGCTAGTCAAGGACTTTTCAGCTTCCCATGCTCTGCCAGGTGCACAAGAAGCTGGGAGGGRGCATAGCTGGGACAGCTAGCCCAACTGGCCAATGGGGTATTCCATACCATGTGACGTCATGCTCAATATATAAATAGGAGGCATGGTCCAGGAAGTGGCAATCGCTGCTTGGGTATCGCTCAGCGGGTGGTGAGCAATTGCATTGTGCATCACTCATTTTGTATATTCTATCATTATTATTATTATYATCATTATTTTCCCTTCCTTTTCCGTTTTATTAAACTGTCTTTATCTCAATCCACGAATTTTACTTTTTTTTCCCCAATTCTCTCCCCCATCGCACTGAGGGGAGGGGGGAGTGAGCGAGCGGCTGTGTGGTGTTTGGCTGCCGGCCAGGTTAAACCACAACAATAGGCACTGCAGGTGAGAGAGGAGATCTTGGATTAAACTTTTTTTCAGGCAGCCAGCTTTCAGCTAGTCTTCAAATGATATTTGACATTTGGATTTACACTGGCCTTAGAGCCAATATTTGCATTTTGCTTTACTTTACATTAAAACCCTRTTATGCAAATGTAAATAGAGAAACAGGCTACTAATTATTATAACAGCCAAGAACCATATTTGCAGAAGCACTGCAAGGACACAAATACAAGGATTTAATGGAACCTGTTACACTGATTTCTTTATGAGTTTTTTAAAAAACCTTTTTTACATCCTCCTCCTTCCCTCCTCCTCCTATTCAATCCCCCTTATTTGTTGAGAATTTTCCTAGATGGACATTATATTCACCCTCTTTTTTTTAAATGTACTCATTTAAAATAAAACCTCTTCTGGTTGTTTAGATTTAGAGTATAACAGTGATATGTTCTTTTACTTTGCAAGAGTGCCAGGACTCTAACAGAACAGCAAGTACAATAACACATAACTACGTAAATTTTTATTTCCCTAATGATTGTGAAACTACTCTGTGAGAATACTAACACTACAGAAAAGGTAATCCCGGGAACTTCTGAACTTTGTTTGCAAAGAAGGTCTTTGAATGGAATTATAAAAACAATAACTGTAGTACATGTTATAGATATTAAATAAACCCTCGCAACTGCCTGAGCTCTGGATACTATAGTAATATGTCTGTTTTAGTGGAAAGGAGAGAAAAACAGGGATCAACCAAACCATGCCTTCTTCGATAGACTTTATTCCTTGTGATCAGAGCTGCAGAGAAAAGGTACTACCAGATCTTATTACCTCGTCACAAGTTCTACATTTGTTTGTTTTAAGTTCCAGACTCAGCATTGCAACATTTAATTCCAATGATTAAGCTCAGCTTTCATTAAAAGAAAATACACTAAAATTTGAAAGTGGCAGCAAAGTGAACAGTAAAGGCTTGTTAAGAAAGACATAAATAAAAACACTGTAAGTAGTTCAGTATTTTAATTTAGTGTCACCCAGAAATTAGTTTAATATGCATATGATATCTAGTTGTCTCTCTGTATGTATTTCTGTCCAACCATCTGTCTGCCCCTCCCTTTCTAGTAATTTTGAAACCCATTAGCCAGTTTTACCTAGATGAAAAAAATAAGTTGAAGTCTCAACAGATAATCCCATAAGTGTCATGAAAATCAATTTGGTTTAGAAGAAAGTTCCTGATGTATGCAGCAAAGGGAAGCAAAACTCCACATTTATACATTGAATTTTTGCAGCTTCCTGTTGGCCAAACAGMGTGTGCTTACTGGCCTGACAGATCAGAAGGCACACAGCTCCAAAGCAGGTGTAATGCTCACCCCGGGGCCATTACAGGAATTTCCCTCTAATTTCTGTCCTTTCTTACTATGATTTTTCCCTATTTTAGAAAAGATCTATGTTCATAATTTGGGGATTTTTTTTATGATACTCATGGAAATATCATCCATTAAGGGAGTTCTACCTCAAAGTTTTGGCCACCTAGGTGTCTTTCATGCTGTATTTCATATGTTTCAAAGATGAAAAGCACTATCTTAGAATGTTTTGAAGCAGACTTTCTATATCATCAAAATCCTGATGTTGCAAATCCTAARCTCTCATATGTCTCTTCCCAGGCTCTTCTGCAGTCTTACACTTTCCTTCCTCCTCTAATGTCAATTACTAGCTAAGCTATTCAAAATTGTAGGGAGGTGATCGTGCCCCTGTACTCGGCACTGGTGAGGCTGCACCTAGAATACTGTGTTCAGTTTTGGGCCCCTCACTACAAGAAGGACATTGAGGTGCTGGAGCGTGTCCAGAGGAGGGCAACGAAGCTGGTGAAGGGTCTGGAGAGCAAGTCTTATGAGGAGCGGCTGAGGGAACCGGGACTGTTTAGTGTGGAGAAGAGGAGGCTGAGGGGAGACCTTATCGCCCTCTACAACTACCCGAAAGGAGGTTGCAGCGAGGTGGGTGTTGGTCTCTTCTGCCAAGCAACTAGCGATAGGACGAGAGGAAATGGCCTCAAGTTGCGCCAGGGGAGGATTAGATTGGACACTAGGAAAAATGTCTTTACTGAAAGAGTGGTTAAGCATTGGAACAGGCTGCCCAGGGAAGTGGTTGAGTCACCATCCCTGGAAGTATTTAAGACGTGTAGATGAGGCACCTAGGGACATGGTTTAGTGGGCATGGTGGTGTTGGGTTGACGGTTGGACTCGATGATCTTAGAGGTCTTTTCCAACCTTAATGATTCTATGATTCCATGATTATATGATTCTGTGATTTAAGTTACACTTTTGCTCAGAAGAAGATATAGTTTGCATGTCAAAAAGAATTGCTCAGAAGTCAAATTTAAGTTTAACATTTATAGATTTGCTAGTGCTCATTGGTTTGATAAAGGTTATAAGAACTGATTTGGGATACTTAGTTTTGTTTTGTTCTGTGTAACAGTTGTCCTGATTATTTTGGTAAATGTTTATTGGTAACACTTTTAATAAGATTCGCTTTGAAAAAGTGGTGCCATCAGTTTTGTGCATAGCACTCCTTGCTGTCATTTTGTGATTTTGAAATGTGGAAAAGCAATTAAAAAAAGCTTTTTAAAATGAATTATATCAATTGTTGAGCTACGTGTATGGCATATACTTGTGTCCCTTTAATTTTTATTTACTGTTTATTTTCTGTAATTTACTAATTATGAATTATCACCTCTAATACACTCTACTTGAAAAATTTCAAAGAATCTTGCTATTTTTCAAAGAGCAGTCAAACAATGAAACAGTATAAACAAGCATGGGATTGTGCTCAGGCCTGGTTCCTTCCCTGTTTAGTCAAGAGGTAGATGTGGCCAGTGTGGCCCCAGTGTTTGGCCCTTCCAGCACCCTGTGCTGACTTGAGATGGTTCTTGTGAGACATGGACCTCTAGCCTAACGAAAAGGATGGCAAAACACTTAGCTTCTGCCAGGGCCACAGGGCAAGGAGAAGATGGAAGGCAGTAGGAGGTCGGTGAAGCCCAGGGTCAGCCCCAGGGTTTGGTAAAGAGCTGCAGTAAATCATTCTTCTCCAAGAGCAAGACCAAAGGAGAAATTGTGATCACAAGTCCAGTTCTACCCAGGGTTCCTCCCTAAGTAAGGCAGCTGCCTCTTCACCAGAGGGTTCTTAGCATAATTTCAGTGCAACACTCAAATACAACTCACTGTGACTAAAGACTGAGGCACCAGGCCCAGCATTTTTAAATAACATTCCTCCAAACTGCACCGTCTGTTCATTCTTCTAAAGAACACTTAAGACTTCGTACTTTTAAACAAATGGATTGTCCAGGGCAATTCTGCAAAAGTAATTCAGGCTGAGCTGAAAATATGTACCACAGACATGGCACAAGCAATCCAACCTGAGAGACTGAGCTACAAATTTTCCTCCCTGACAATGTGAAGTCTCTCTCTTTTTTTTTTTTTTTTTTTCTCCTTTTTTTCACTGTCTGGCCCAATTAGTTTGGACTTTTTGCTGGAAGCTGGCAGTACCGTACTTCTTTGCGTTCCATAACCTCTGTTGTGTTTAAACCACAAGTGCAACTTTGCCAGGGGCTGGTTCCTCAGGGGCGTCAGGACGGAATGGGTTTTGCTGTATCCCTTTGWTGCTCTGACCTGTGTTCCTCTGATATGTCCTTGATTTTAAGATAGGAACTTCTCTTTTAAAAGTTTACCTCCCTTTAATTTTTGTGAAGAATTCCAATTGAAGCATTTTTAAAGACCTCTAATACGGACATTTAATTATTTCTTGTTTTCACGGCACCACAACATTGGTTCCAGAGGAAAAAAAAAACAGTTTCATAAAGCGGACTAATTTTCTTTAAAAAAATTAATGTGTTGAATATGTTCAGAACTTAATTATCTCAAGAGCCACAAGTGACTTTTCAGAGCTTTGTTACTTAGAAATAAATGTTAACGTTACCATTTGATTTTGGGATAGAACAAGACAGAAAGTGTCTGTTTTTCTGTGTTCTGTATCACATTACAGAAAATGTACTGTTAACGCTGAAGTCTTTTTTTCCTATTCTCAAATCTCATTTCTTATTTTCTTCTCAAAATATTTAAATTGAATTGTGTTTCCCCACAGTGTACTTGCTCCCAGAGTCACATAACTCCATCTCAGGGATATTATATCACAGAAATCTGGCTATTATTAAAAAGTATTTGGTTTCCAGTTCTATTTGTAGATGTCTTTTAAAATTATAGGTWGAATCATAGAGCCATCCTGTTATTTATTTTTATACGGGAGATGCATGCTAAACATGTTTTGGTATCAATTTTAATAATTCTCTTTTTCCTGACTTTTCATTCCTGTTTAATTTTTAAGAATATGAAACAGACCCAGCAATATTATCCACAGTTTATTTGAAGAAAAACTGGCTTAGCCTCTCTTTTTTATTTTTTAACAATATTATTGTTTTGCCAACTTGTCAATTTGCCAGCAGTCCACAAATTAGCAGTGTCCTAAATCTACTATCAGATCATCTTGCCAAACACTACCTTCTTCATGTGTGATAAATTAAATGTGATGACATACCTGACAGTCTCCATTTAGCATTCAGTTTCTACAAAAGAAACCTCATTTTCTCTGGAGCTGTTAGGAGCGAAGAAGAAAACACATAGCACATTAACTGAAGTCGTCAGCAGCGGTGGAATCCAGTCATAAAAGGGAACAAAAAGAACAAAAATGGTAGAAGAAGGAGTCCTCAACACCATCTAGCTTGCTTCCTTTTGAGAGAGAGAAATCTGTTTATGTTTTCTCCTAATTTTAAACCAATTTTTAATATTCATATTAAACTAAGTAAATAACACAGGATTGTATCATCATTTTTAATATTATTTTAATACATGCAACTTTACTTGCATGTATTAAAAATGCATTCTTTAGAATGAAGATTCTTTCACACTTGTGATTTTACTCAGAACACAATAGTTGTACCTAATTTAATCTATCTCATTTTGCTTTTAAAATTGTTATCATCTTGAAGATTTCCAGTCTGATACAATAGGATGTACAAACACTGGGGAAGACCCTATAGGCACCAACAGGTGCTACTACTGTTGTATCAGACAGTTGTGCACCTACAACATTTAGTTCCACACAGAGCCACCAGGAGAATTGAGAGACATACATTTGGTGGGAGGGGGATTTGAAAAATATTTACTATCATCTGTAACAAATATTTCAACATTTATTTATTTTTAATGAGGAAACCCTTTTTTGCCCAAGCTAAGCATCCCTGAAAATATGTACTTCTATTTTTAAAAGCATGCCCCCACAAGTGGCACATTTCATTGAGTAACAAAAAACCTCTAAAAAGCATATTCAAAGGAAATTTCAGTAAGAAAGGAAAAAATTACAATGGTTAATAATTAAACACATCATAAATCTGTACCTTAGGGTTGTTACACTTAAGCTTTTAAGGCCAAAAATCAGTCTGTACCATCGAAGCATATAGGTTGTCCATGCTTTAGAACAATTTACTCCAGGAGGAAGAAGAGTAATGTGCAAGAGCAGAAAATCTGTCACAGCTGGGGAGGAGAGGAGGTAAGAACAGAATACAAGTCTGTGTCTTCAGCTTCTGAGCAGTAGCAGGTTCAGGCCCCATTATTCAGTTCATCRTTACAATGACACTTGATAACAAACCTCTAGACATCCTGCCAAGACAAAGTCCCCGTTGTGCCTGGCACAGCACAAATGTAAATGCACCCTCAGTAGATTCTGAGGTGACAAAGGGTATAAAGGAGACCTGGGACAGTGTGGTAAACTACCAAAGCTTCAGGTCATTGACAAAACCAGGTAATCAAGTGCCCTTGACACCCAGAACAACTGGTTTGTGGAATCAGTGTGTCCCTTTGCAAATGACTTAATGAACTTCAGTGCAATTGACGAAATATTAAGAACTCGTCAGCCCTAGTAAATTCTGCAGCAACAGAATTTGTTTCCTGTTCCTCTATTTTTTGCCTTGGGCTTCTAAGGTCTAAATGGTTACTTTTGTAGGCCAAATACCTCTTTATAGACAGAACTCAAATAAAGCAACAGAGAAGCCCCATTTTTCAAGTGCTTTACCATTATTCACATATGAGGTTGTACAATTCCTGCAGGGGATCACCTCTGCTCCAGCATTGTCCTCTAACAGGCTTGCAGGAGGGTTCAGGAGCTCCTTCTCATCACCAACAGAGGAGGCTTCCTCTTCCCCTCTGTCCTGATGATCCGCAGTGACTGCAAAGTGGTAACTCTTACTCCATCCAAGTACCACTTTGTGGCTGTGGATTTTAGCATCTTCAAGGAGCTGCTGAAAGATTTCGCTTTGGGTTCCACACTCCTTCCTAAAATAGTCTGTGTTTGATTGATTGTCTGCATGCTATAGATGAGGAGTTGTCTAGCTAACACATCAAAAGGCACAAATAGGCTTAGTGAAAGCATTTTCCAGCATTGTTGCTGTGATCCTGATTGTCATGCAAGTATCCTGGCAAGCGTGTAAAATAAGTGCCTGAATGTCCATAGAACTCTAAAGCAGGATTTATGCAGCTGTTTTTCAAGCAAATGTGTTTTTGTGGAAGGTAGCCTTATGAATACGGAAGCAGTAACGGGTTAAACCCAGACCTTAACTACCATCTCTTAATAATGAAATTAATAGATTTTTCTGAATTCAGGGACAGAATTTAGTTATATTTATGCAGATCCCTAATATCAATTAGAAGCAACAGGAGTTGAGCATGCTGGTAAAGTACAGCTTTTGAAAGTTGTACTTATCAATTTCTTTTGCTACCTTTAAAAATCCTGTCATTTTTCCACAAAGCTCTCATTTGTAAAGATGCATACAAATTAACCCAGTAAAATCTGGCTTTTTAACCTACTGAGTCCACAGCTTATCTTGTTCAAGAGTATCATGTCTTTTGTCTTTTCTGGTGCCTCACTCTGCCCGCACCTCTCTACATTACCTGTCTAGTATGAATTTGAACAGGACTAGCTTTACTGTTTCCTGATCCTCAGCTGCCGGACACAATGTTAATCATCATCATTGTCATCATCATCATTGTTGTCATCATCATCATAATCATCATCACAGTTGGGGACACCTGTGCCTAGCTGTTATGACACACTGTTTGCTTCCTAAAATATATAACACAAAGCAACACATTTGATACTGTTGCTGAAGATGATTTTTTTCCTTTTTTATGTAGCTGTATTTGTCCAAGCCAGTTACTTACAAGAGGTTCCAAGTCTGTTCAGGTGTTTATGTCTAAAACTTACAGATGCTGGTGCTGATGTATCTGCCAGTAGATGCGGTCTGAGTTTGCTTGGGTAACACTGCCCCATGCTGGTTTGTAGGGAAAAGTCCCCGCTGACTCTGCCTTTTACCAAAATCTAAAAAAGGGCAGGTGCTCTGTAATTTTAACTTGTACATTTGTTTCGCTTTGTTTCCTTCGGGTGCTAATTGTTTTTTCTTCAACTGTTTTTCCCAAATATCACACAAAATGCCCCACTTTGCTGTTCCTGAAAACAAAATACAGAGGGGAAAACGTGACTTTCTAAAATGCAGTGGAAGAGAAGGCTCATTAATACGCACTGATAACACACAGCACCTCGGACGTCATCTCACAGAGCTCGTGAGAACAGGATTTCCACAGACATTAATGGGAGCTCTGTGATGTGGACAGGCTGGAAGACTGCARGAGACCATGAGACCATTGTGAGTCCCACTTAGTTCAGCAGTAAGTATATTGTTCTTGTTAATAACTGTGGATTTAGAAAGGTACAGACAGCTACTCAAACAGTCGTCGTTGGTGGCTGACATAGCTCCTGGTGCACGGAATAAACCGGGTCCAGGTCATTGCCTTCGTCAGCCCCTGTTGCCCTTGCTTTACAGCCTAGCATCTGGGCTTCTCTGGGTTATAAACCAGATGTAGCACATGAACACTYGGTAGTTTTAACACTAGCCCCAGACTGGAGACAACTTCACACTTCCTTTCCAACAGGATATGCTGCGTTTCTGCAGTTTTCAATTCATGTCTCAGTCAATTAAGAATTTGTTTTTCTTCCAGGGATCAAGTGCTTCCTGAGATCAAGTATGGCTTCTTTGCAGAGGTACGATGTCTGCCTCAAAAAGAGATGCTATTCTAATTAATTCCTATGAATTTCCCATCCTCTCCCAGGATGGCCGCTGGCTGATTCCTAACTGGCCTGATCACCTGTACTCTAAAAGGGGCTTTTCAAAAACAGATGGGACAGTTATGCTTTGATATGCTGGAACTCCTGCATATGGGCATGCTGGTCTGACCATGGATACTAGCTGTGATCCTAGCTGTGGTTGTGGTTTCTGGATTTTTTTTTTCTTTCTATAGTTTTGTTTTCTTTTTCCAGGGACTGAACTGAATTGCGAGCTAAATTGTGACTGAGAATTCTTGCTGCAGTTTCTGCACACTCATGGACACAGTTAAYGTATCTAAATGTTTACAGTCATAAAATGGAGCAGTGGTTTACGTTTTTTTCCCTCTAACGATTGAATACAACTATGTTGGCAATCTACAATTACCATTTTAAAATAGGCCATTTAAGGGGCTGCAGGCAAGTTAACAACTTCATTTGTTCCTGTTCATGGCAGGAGAATAATTAGCTCATAAGCAGAGAGGGCCTGGCACTGCAGACCACAAGAGCTTCACCCCATAATCCCAGGAACATCACACTGTATGGGGCAGGTGCTAGCTTGTCCTGGTTTCAGCTGGGATAGAGTTATTTTTTTTTTTTTTTTCCTAGTAGTTGGTATAGTGCTATGTTTTGGATTTAGTATGAGAAGAATGTTGATAACACACTGATGTTTTTAGTTGTTGCTAAGCAGTCTGCTAGTCAAGGACTTTTCAGCTTGCCATGCTCTGCCAGGTGCACAAGAAGCTGGGAGGGAGCATAGTCAGGACAGCTAACCCAGCTGGCCAATGGGGTATTCCATACCATGTGACGTCATGCTCAGTATATAAAGCTGGGGGAAGAAGAAGGAAGGGGGGGACGTTCAGAGCGATGGYGTTTCTGATTCTCTCCCCCATCCCAGCGGCGGGGGGGGGAGTGAGCGAGCGGCTGCGTGGTGCTTAGTTGCTGGCTGGGGTTAAACCATGACATAGCTAAACAAAGCAAGTAGTAGGATAATTACCACGAAAGAGGCTGATTTATCACAGATTATTCACTGGAAACTGCAAATTAAGTGATCATATGTTGGGATAAAAAATGAAGTCTGGGACCCATTGACAGAGAGGTGAGACAAGGAAGTAATTAGAGGGAAATATTAAAACCTGGAGGGGAACCCACAGAGAGATGAAGAGAGGACAATAGTCTTTAACACCAGAGATTCAAAGACATAATCAGTGACAGAAGAAAACAACAGACATGCAGAAGGAATGACCATCATTTCAGAGTAGGCTGACATCTGTATTAAGAATATGGATGGAATAAAATGTTTATAGACAGAGAAATGCTTCTCCCATACTGGTAGCATGAAATGGTGAAGTGTGTGTGCATGTGTGTGTCTGTGTGTCTGTGTGGCACAGCCCAGTTCAGAAAAATACTACAAATGTAGAGAAAAGAATGTAAGAGAATCCATGCTGGTTTGTCCTGTGGGCCATCTAGTTTCATGACTGCTCTCTAGCAGTGGACATTAGCAGATGATGGAGAGAAGTCTAGAAATAGAATTAATCTCCATTGACCTTGAGATACTTTCCCAACTTCTTCCATGTTAACATTTATAAACATTTATAGCAATACTTCCTGTGCTTTGGGCAGCTACTTAATTGAGAATAAATATTGTATTCCTGTGTATTACTATACCATATAAATAAATATAGATATATACAATGAAATACATACTGTTCTGTAAAAGTAAATGTTTCTGGTAATATCTGTACCTCCCAACCTAAATTTGGTGAAATTAGCACTGGGTATGGGGTGGGAGGAAAGGGAAAACATCCAGCTATGAAGCAACTAGCTGTCAGCTAATATGTGAATAAATGTAATTCCCATGCTCTGCCTGTACAAAAAAAAAAAAAAAAAAAAAAAAAAAAGAAAAGAAAAAACAGCCAAGTTGGTACAGCAGAAATGGGGAAGAAAGTCCTAATCAAACTGGAAATGCTTAGCCACCCAAACACTTGTGGCTGGCCATAAAGTGGAAACAGATGAACCATAGTAGAACATTCCTTATTTTACCAGCACACCACTGCAAAAAAATGAAATACAATATTGCAAGGATCAAAGGGACAGTTGAAGGAAATCAAATCTATACGACAAGATAGTACACGTTGGTTCAGGTGTAACACCCTTAATTTTAGACAGCCTTTGCTCCAGCATTTTATCCCTTACTTGTCTCAACCTCTGGGGTTTTCAGTAGAGATCTCTGATTCACATGCTAACTCAACATGGCTCCTAAATAGAGCAGAAATATGAAATGGTCAGCACTCAAGATGATATGGTCACAGTAAGATCCCAGACCACTAACTGCTTCTGAATGTTTAACTGTTAAACACCTTGAGTTCAGTGAGATTAAACACACGTGAAGATATCACCTTTAAGAAATGCTTTTAAAGATGATCAGGCATCCTACTTGTATTTTTATCAAAATTTTCTGCCAGCATTTTGGGTTGGGTTTTTTTTTTGGTTGGGGGGGGATTTTTGCCTTGTCAGCTTCAAATTTTAAGGGCGTAATATTGCGAAGTACTATTAGCTATAGGCAGCAAAGAAGATTTCATTTCAGATCCTCTCCTGGGACCCATGTCTTCATGGTCCTTCAACTCATAAGGCAATATATGAAAGCAGTACTGTGACTGCAAAATGGGCTCTTTGTAGGCCTTCATTTGTGGTCCTGTCAGCAAAGGGTCAGTATGAACAGATCTTGTTGCAATATTTGTTTGGAAAGAAGGTTCTCTTCCCCAACCTAAACACTTCCTATGAAGGCTTTCTCCTCTAATGAAGTGCAGATGTCTACCCCTCCCATCAGGACTGAATGCTTTTGCTTACCACAGTAAGTATATCTCCCTTCTTTTTCTAGGAAAGAACAATAATCTTTTCTTCCCTTCTTGTGACAAGTGTACCAGAATCCTCATAAGAATCAATAAATGTGTTTTAGTGTATTAGAAAAGATTATGTGGATAATGATTACTAATAGTTACAACCCAAGAATAATTTTCTTGGAGTTCTTGATTTGACTTAATTCACCCAAAAGAGTAAAAGCCTCAAACATGCATCTTCCACATATTTTTTTTCTTCACTGATATTTTATGGGTAGTTTCCTACCTTGAGATTCCCCTTCTTTCATTTGCAGATACTCCCGTATATACCTACAAGGTAAGTCCAGCAAATACTTTGATAAAATCTAATGAATAAGAGAAAAGTGAAGTGCCATCTGGTCTTAAGCATTACTTTTTCCTGTGCTATATTTCTATTTCCCAGTAAAGATGAAAATTTGCAATGGCATTGTTAAAAAAGTAATATATTTATATTTCATTATAAAGCTTGAAATTTATTTTCTTCTTCCATACTATCATTCTGTAAATATGACCTCATCTTTTTTGGATTGACAATGATAACTGCTTTCTGAGGCAAATTTTTCAACCAAATCTCTACTCATGGTCACTGTAACTGCATCATATTTCCTTAGGTTAAGAGAATCGCATGCAGAAAAGCATGAAAAGCCTTATTAAGCTCAGAATATATCACACTGTGCATGTACCTTCCCATTACCCATTTAGCCACTTATGCTGTCAAAGGAGAAAATTAGATTCAGTCATAAGAGAAAATTAGATTTATTTGAGATGATCTATCCTTGACAAATCTATACCAGCTCGTTTTTGCCTTGTCTTCTGGCTATTTACATTCTGATTGCTTTATCTTTTGTGGAGATAGCTTTATAATTTCTTGAGTCATTGTTTCTGAGGCCAAATTAGATTAACCAATGTGTAATTCCTTAGTGCTCCTTTTTTGCAAAGTTAGGACTATGTTTGACCTTCTCTTGTGCTATATCCACTTTTCCTGTCATCATTGATTCTTTATGGAAATGATAGCCATAAGCCATAAGCAAACTGGTAGCCAGGGGAAGAAGGCGGCGAGGAGGGGAGTAGAGAGAAGGGGAGAAGTTTCTCCATTTCTAAATGAGAATGGGGCAGTCATGCTGAGTGGTTTGCATCATTTCAGAAGCTGTGCCAATTTAAAAAATGCAGACAAGTGCAAAGTTTCAGGAGATTGAATGTAGAGCACATCTACTCATGGAGGACAGAGGCGGACAGGAGTTATACCTGTGAAAGGTGAAGAAGGAACAGTAATGAATGAGGAGCTCAACATAAGCTCTTGGTTAGATATCTTGGAAAAAGTTATTTAAGGTGGGTTAGATAAATATGGGAACAGTCAGTATGGGGAAAGTTTATTTTATCTTCCTGCATAGCAGCATAGACACACATTGCAATGCTCTGTCCATCTTTTTAAAAGGAGGCTGAAAACTGAAGAGGCTGTAGGGAACTGCCAGTAAATCATTTGAAGGGCTGACTTAGCGACAGAGACATCAATAGTTTGATATATTTATAGATTCACCAAAAAGACTTATAGTCAGCTTGATTACAATTTAGACATCCTTTGCTGGAAAGGAAACATATGGTACTAAAGAATTCTTTGTTTCAGAGAGGAAGGAATAGCAAGGACCAACTGCTAGAAGGTAATCACAGGCAAAAGAGTCTCAACTTGGGGAACTTTTTCTTATTCTTTTGCCAGTTAACACAAACTTCAAATCTTTGATTTGTGTACTGAGAAAAAAGAAAATACAAACAGCTGAACAAACACGTAAGTAAACACCTTTCCATCTCTTTCCCAGGCTCAGCTTAAGCCAAACACCCGTCCTCCCCTATCCTTATCCTCAACTCCCCTTGTTTTTGCTCTGGGTTGCACTCATTCAGTCCCAATCCTTTTGGTAAAGCAACAAGGAACACAATAGGCTTGGATCATGTGCACAATGGTTTCTTTCTGCTGCTCCATGTTTCTTACCAGGTTTCCTCCACTTTTCCGTGCATCCCAGTGGCCCTGCCACAGCATGGGTTCCTGCACAGGCCACAGTCCCTTAGGGGTGTTCCCCTTTGGCAACAAACACACCTCCCACACCTCCCTCCAACAAACACACCTCCAGCTACGTGTCTCCTTGACAGCTTGTCTCTCCACGCATCTCCAAATGCACGTCCTCCAGGTGTCCTCCCAAAAGCATCTCCCCACATCTCTCCAAACATATTTTCTTCATATATTTCCTCCCCTGGGGGCTGCCACTTTTTCTTAAATGTGTCTGAGCCATGGTTCAGTACACTCCCCCACCTGTTTGCAGTCTTGGGGCGTGATGGGGCACCTGCATGGGTTTCAGAGCTGGCTGTGACTGGATGAGGGCAGCTCACACCACTTCCCACACAAGGCACCCCATAGCCCATTGCCATGGAAACCCTGCCATTTGCACCCAATACAAGCCAAAAACCCAATTAAAAATTATATTCACATTCTTAGCAGAAAGGATGACTAACCATGAGAACACCTGAAAGATAGGACTGATGGATATTCTACCTCTTGAAGACTTAAAATGAAACTTTAAATATATGCTTTATCCAAGCTCATGTTACTACCTTCAGTATGTAGGATAATACATAAAATAAGTAGGTGGAAGAGTGTAGAAGTGAGACGTTATAATCAGATAGTCTGTTGCATCTTTAAAGTCTCTTATGTCTATAAAGCTGAGACTATGAAGAGGAGGCTTCAGGAAACAATATGTTAACTGTGTCAATTCATGTAAGAGGCAATGGGATCTCTGTTAAATAAATAAAGGCAAATAAAAGATTTTCTGTAAGCAATAAAATTGAGATAGCAAGGTTGATTTATAGCATACTACTGCTGATGTAACTATGCTTAATAGCATTGTTTCATTATATCATGATACAATAATTAAGATTGGAAGGGATCCCCTGATCAAAGCAGGGATGGTTTCACAGATAGACCAGGTTGAGCAGTGCAATGTCCAGTTGAGATCTGAAAGCCTTCATGAATGGAAACACCACAGCCTCTCTGGGCAGCCTGGTCCAGTCAAAGCAAGGCCAGTTCCTGATACATTATTCCTAACCATTTTTACCAGTCTCTTTCAAACTGGGAAGCCTTAAAACAAAAACAGTACTCCAGATGCATCCTTACAAGTGCTAAATAGAGGAAAATAATCACTTCTCCACTCCCTGGCAATGATCTTTTTTAGGCATTCTTAATTTGTTTAGATATTTTTTCACTAATACCATATGCTTAGGGGACATAGGATTCCAAATTTAGGTTTTATATTCTATTTTGAGCTACTTTAAAAATCTACTCAAATAAATAATGCAACATAAAGATAAAATATTCCCTTTCAATAACAAGTTGTCATATTTAAAAGACCAAGAGTTCAGCTCAGTTCAGCTTTCTTGTAACTAAGTAGTGTGCCTAAGTGAAATATAATTGCTGTCAGCTGAAGGAACTGATTAGTTACCCATTAGTTCAAGGAAAATAATTCCAACCTTCATAATTTCAGATTAAATTAAAAGAACTGGAGTCATCAGCTGTTCCTCAGCAGTGGAAAAACACATGCAATTTGTGCACCATCTTCATAAACAAACTAACTTCTCTGCATAGGATCTTAGTGTGTGTGCATAGATGTATAGGAAAAGAAGATCCATCCTTTGGCATTGTATCAACACCTGCATGGTTATCATCAAAGATGAGTGGACTTATTAGACCCATTTACCATGTGTATTAAGAGAATCAATACCAACACTAATAGGCTGTCATTCTGTGCATCAGGGTATTAGATGGGATGAAACATTTTGCCAATGCCTTTTAAAGCTATTTACTGGTACCAGAGCACAGTGAAACCTCCAGATTGCTCAATCTGCAAGGCCGTGTTCCCCATGGGGAAAAGCATTCTGCCCACCCCCTCTGAAAACAACAGGACTATGTTCTGTAGCATTTTTAGGAACATTTTACCTGCTTCAGTATCTGTACGTTGGCATACCATGGGACTTCTGCTGGGCTGAGACTGTATAAACAGTAGTGCTAATTGAAGCATTCCTGCCTGCCACTGTCATCTGCAGCCCCATGGTCCTCCTTACCCACCACCACTACTTTGTGTGGGTACAACTGTTTATGGAGCTGCACAACGAAAAGATTTAAGTTACAAATAACCTGGCAGGAAAACTGGTAACAAGTGGTCAGGAGGACAAGGAGCAGACAGCAACTGCTAAGAGACCACAGAATCAGACTTTAAATTCATCGCAACAACAGCCCAGAGAGAGTGCAACGCCAGATTTCCGTAGATGTCTGGATAGTATGGAATGGCCCAAAAGGAACTGAACAGGGCAATTTACCTGGAAAAGGAACAAACTGAGAAAGAAAAGGGAAACACCCCAACTGTAGTTTGCTGTGAACAATGGATACCCGAGGTCACCAACCAAAGAGATAATACTAAGAGAAAGTCTCTTTTAGAAGAGCAGAAGTGGGTGCCAAAGCAGAGAGTTGTGACAGAGAGATCCAGCAATTATTTTGCATCTCTTCACTTAGTAAATCCACATATTCCTCCTCAGTACCTTACCATATTTCAATCTTAGCCCCATTTACCTACTCCCTCCCATTTACATTTTCTCTCTCTCTTTCCATACTAACTGTGTCTCCTTGACTCCACTTCATTTTCTATCCCAAGCCACATCTGATTTCCCTGCCATTCCCACAGCACCTCTTCAAATCTTTTTTCCATCTTGCTTCATGGTTCTTGGTGCCCACTTTCTGTCCCAACCAGCCTCAGTATCCACATCCCTCTGGCCTGTGCCTCCCCCCGGCATCCCTGTTGAATTCAATTTTTCCAGTATCTCTCTTCAGATCTTCCTCATTTTTCCCAAATTGTCTAAGCTCCTCCCAGTCACCAAACCCAGTGTGTTTCCCAGTTTCACCCTCAGTCTCTGTCCCTGTCTTTTCTGCTGCATCACCGTCTCAGCCTCTTTGACAAGTTAGTCCAAATCTCCTACAGCTCCTGGATGTACGCCTTCCTTTTTTCTTTTTTTTTCTTTAATATTCAAGCCAGGGCAATTTCAATACCATTCAGTTTAGGTTTTCAAGGATAACAGCAAAAAAATATTGCAGAGTCTAATAAAGGAAGTAAGGGAGAAGTACTTGGCCGCACTAACAGCTTTGCCTGTAGCAGAAACACACCTGCTAACACGAATATCAAAAATAACACTTCCATTGAATTTCAGAGCAATAGGTCTGTGGCTAAGTGGCAGGCAAACATGCACACATATCTGTAATAATCATGTTTCAAACAAAAAATGTTACATATAAACCAAAACATTTCATTGTCCTGAAAATTCCATCCCCCTTGTAACTAAGGAGTATTTTTTTCTAAAAGGAAATACTCATCAAAGAAGAATGCATCGCTCTTTTATGGATTTTTAAAGTTATCTGTTATCTTGTTCTTGGCAACAGAGAAATACAAATGTTAGAAATTTGGCAAATAATGGGAAATTGGAGCAGGTTCCCTTAAAAAAAAAGAAGTAGTTGAAGATGACTGACGTTGGATCTTCATCTGACTATCTGGAAAACATCTTATTTTGCTGTAGGATCTGCAGCTGAGAAAAAGCAATATGATCTTATTTTTAATGATATAACTAAACACTTCCTATAGTCATTGTTTCCTATGGAAAAAAAATCTTTCACTTACCTCAGACAAGTTCAATTACATGTTGTGTTCTACGATGAATAAATATCCCACCACTCTATGTTTTACTTGGAAACAAGAGCATATGTCAGTATGCACAGCTGGGATTTTCTGCTACGAATTTGCTTTCTTGCAAGTAAACACATTTTTCTGTAAGCAGTATAAGCAAAATGGCTAAAAAGCTCCATAGGCTCTTTTGCAGAATGCGGCTGGCCAGGGGAGATGAGGGACAGCCGTTCTGCAACAGGGAACTGTTTGGGAAGTTAAGAAACAAACTGCTCAAAGACTATTTTCCAGGTAGAAAGCTGTTTGAGCTGAACTATGACCACACACTAGAGAAATTTTAGTTTATAATCAGCTTCCCAGTGTGTTGCTGTATTGCACTACTGGGACTGGTTACTGCAGAACAGTCATATAGAAAAAAATATGTGAGTGACACTGCACCCAGCTTCTTTCTTTTTCCAGCCTACACACTACTTAAGCTCAGCAGTTTGTGTTTAAGATCTGCCCAGCACCACATTTTTCCATGTGCCTGGGAGACATTATGACTATTGATGAAGAATTGTTTCCTTTTTTCCCCAAGCAACTTAGGCTTTCAGGAACCCCAATTAATCTTCGTAGAGTGAAAAATAATCCTCTTTGAAGTAATCATGTTTGACAACCTTGTGTCCTAGCAGCAAGCTGGGCCTTTCGAGAAGAACAGGGCAGCAATTTAATGTAAAGAATGTAAGAGGATCTCATTAATGGCAAAAACATCTAACCTTTACCTGAAAAACATATGAAAGGTTCTGCAACGCTTAGAATTCAGTCCACACCACTTTGTAACAATTGAAACCACACAGGGAGAGAAGCTCTCTTCTAATGGCTATTAGGCTTTTTCTAAGTCTAGATTTTAATACATTCTGAATTTCAATGTTTTATCTTTAAAATGTTTATTTCCTTTAGCAGTGATAAGCAGACAATCCCAGTGAGATTAGTGCACTATTTACAAAACATTCAAGGGCTGTTCTTTAATAGTTCAATTAGCATCTAACAGGGATTTGAGCAGTAAACTGGTCGGCTAACAAAATCTAAAGCACACACTATTTATTTACACTGGTTTCAATCACTAGTGAATTTTGACAGCTCAAGGCCTACAACCTTGCACCACCCTAACTGCTAATACTTTATCAGTTACTGTCTGTACTGCTCCCCAAGTGAAGGTTTCCTTCAATGTTGTCACAGCTCTACTTCTTCACTAACAAATCTAAGAATGCTGCAAAATGACTTGCTGGGTTTTGAGAATGGCTTTAAACCAGGACCAAGACAAGTGGATGACAAAGCTAGGTACATCTCACCTGGCCAAGGGAGGGCAGATAGATTATTACAGATTGCAAACTGGATAATGACTCACAATGCCAAGCTGTCTTGGAGAAAAACAATCGTCATTATCTGGATCTGAAAAGAATGAATGGAGCCTGCAGGACACGTAAAGGATGATTCTGTTATATCCAACATCTGCAGCGCCCTGGCTGGAGTTCTCTGCAGAGAACATGAAACCAAGTCTGTGAGCACCACACCACAATCAAGCAATGACAATGCAAAGGAGAGCAGCCGGAATATGCAGAGTTAGAGTAAACATGACTTATTCAGAAAGATTAAAAAATCAAACGATCAGTGTTAAAAAACTGAGAGAACAAAAGGAGTGCCATGAAAAGTTTCTGCCAAAGAAGGGGCATTACCTCTCCTCATGTCAGTCATGGGCACAACAAGAATCTAATGTGCTTAACATTCAAAAGAGATGTTTCAGGCTAGACATTAGGAAAAAATTTGTAATGAAAGGGAAGTTGCTAAATGGCAGTTTATCCACTTCTGAAACAACAAAGAGGTAACTTGGCCACATTGCAGAAATGCAGAGAAAAACAAATGAGAAACCTGACCTGTTAGAACACATTTGCTTTCCCCAATTCAGAGAGCAAAAACGATGACATCCCATTTTTTAGTTACAATCTACTTTTAAAATTGTTCACAAAGACTTAATATGAGCTGCAGGTATCATTTTTCCAACTTGGGGAGCTTTCAAGAAGGCTGCCTCAAGCCTTCATGAATTGGACCTTAAAGTTACATAGCACAAGCCGCAGAATTAACAAGAAGTGAGATCTGCTGGTGTGAGATAAATTTATTAGCATGTAGCAACTGCTCAGAAGCAATACAGAGCTAAGTAATTTCTAAATCAAATGAATTTCTGAYGTAATTTCAGTGAAGACAGCTGATTTTTATCATCAATGATTTTATCTCTTTCTGATGTTGGTTGAAAAAAGATCGATTTCATCTTTCAGTATAGCTTAAATTTTGGTGAGCAGAAAATTACATTTAGAGATTCAGCTGCATGGATGATTGAGAAAGGATTGTCCACATCACCTTTTTCTGGACCTTTTGGAGGAAAAGCTTCAGGACAGCCAGCAGAGTATCCTTTGGGGGCTTTCCTAAACAAGTAACTTAAGTTTTCTTGGAAATATTACTGTAAATGACTACAAATGTGAAACATTAAACACATTGCATTAAATTAAGCACTATTCAACTTTTTACCTGTTCACATTTTAATTTGATAAAAAGGGTAGATGGAGATTCCATTAGTGCTGTTTTAAATCAGTCTGCAAGTCATTTCTAGCACAGTCTGTGATGAGTCATTCAATTATGCTTTGTCTCAATTTATTGATCTATAAAATGAGTATGATGTTAATCTCCTTATAAGATTCCATTAGTTAACTCAGTTTCTTTTTAAAAATGGTGTGAAAAAATAGATATAATCAAGAGTACAGAGAGTTCTTTATTCCACACAGAAATATAATTTCCTTGTGGTTTGCTTTTTTTTTCCCCCTACTGGAACAGATTTAATATGTCAAGGAATCTGACACTGGAATAAGTCATCTTTCTGTATGCATAACAGTCAGCTTTATCTATACCCATAAAGTTTGCCTTTGCCTTTGCATTCACATTTCTAAGGTCAGCATCCTAATGCTGTCAGCATCTTTTTTAAAACAATGTGAACCACAGTTTCTCCCAACATATTTCCCTGCAGGGTCTGGTATTATGTCACCTATCACAGTATAAGGATATAGTTTTCTGACTGATGCAAGACCCTAGTGTTCTCCACATTCACATTACAAAACATTTTAATTCGGCAAGTATCTTCCAGAAGGAAAAGAGTTCAGTTCAATACTGTTGCTCTCTCCAACTATATATTATATTCTACCAACATTAAATACTGCAATAATAAATGTACTTCCATGCTGCATGTGAAAATACATATACTGTGTCAGTGAATGAGCCAGGAGATCTACATGTAGGGAAGAAAAATGTAAGAAGAGAAATCCTCACCCTTCTTTTGAAAAAGGGGGAAACTCTTATTATAGTCTCAATTCACACGCTGATTCAGAAATCTCGGAAATCCTCTCCTTCGGTTTTGTTTGATCCCTGATATAAGGGTCAGTGTTTCTGATTCTGTGAAATAGCAGACATATTCAAAAAAAGCAGGCTGCAATTGTTATACCTAGTTCTAGCTCTCAGGAACTGTTCTACCTCAAATATAAAAATTGCAAAACTTTTCCCTAGTTATAAGAGTGCTGATATAGTGCTTGTCTAATAATGGCCATGTGCTGAAACATATTTAGGCTGCATCAACTCTGTTCCATACTTGAACCATATGCTGCGTGGCTAGATCTGACTGAGCCAAACACAGCAATGGCTTTGCCTSAGATAAGTATTTGAAATTTCAGCATCCAATGCAGCTGTGGGGTTTGTTATTCCTCATTTGAGGGTCTCTTAAAATGGTCACCTGCCTATACAGCCTGTGGATGAAATCCTGATCACACCAACATCCTAATAATCTGAGCTACCCTAGGATTTCATGATTAGTATTAACCTGTCCTCTCCAGCTGCCTACATGGATATTTTGGCAACCCTTAGAGAAGATAGTCCAGTAAATTAACTTCCTGCAGGAAAGAGCTCTATGTTTCATTTTGCCTAATTGTCTATGCCTAATTTTTACTATGCTTTGTCCAAGTATTATCTTTTGTCACTGGTAGGATGAATTTTGCTCTATTCCTAAAAACTTGTTTCTTAATACTGCATTTCTTATGAAACATAAACTTTGTTTTTTAACCATGTTATATGAAGTTAAATCCTAGAAAATTCTACAATCTGACATAATTCAGCACAGCCCAACTTGACATTTGAAGAAATACCACTTTTTAAAAAAAACTCTGAGAGGATGTGGCAATTATCCAGGAAAATAGTATACATTACCTTGGCTAGAAGCTAACAGTAGTTATTCTAAATGCTTGAGCCAGCTAATTCTCTATTTTTCTAATAAACTCATTCATAAGATGTGAAAATATTATAGCCAGTGTTCATTTTTTCACTTTTTTATATTTTCACATTTTAATACAATCTTCATAGAACATTTCAGGATCCTTTATGYCAGATTTTATGCCCCACTAAGTTCTACCAAATATCTGCAGTCAAGCAAACAAGATTTGTTGTAAACTTTATACCTTTTGCCTTTTAGCATGCGTTGACCAAGTTATACCATACTGGCATTTATTGTCGAAAAGCAATCGTGAAGTTATTTGGTCTGTCTCTGGCTTCCCTTTCCACATGATAAGACAAATCGTCAGCTGGTTTATTTCTGGTTTATTTATTTATTATAGCTCCTCTGAAGATAGTTCACAGCAGCTGAACACTGAGCCCACTGATCTGTGTTTGATTCACAAATACAGGATGCACAGACACTAGGACAAATGCTCTGAAAAGGCTAATGAGTATGCCACAGGCAATGTGTAGCAATTCAGTTTTCAATCTCCACAGAGTTATGTTGGAATGAAGGGTCACAGGCAATAATCTGGAAGACTGGAAACTGCATGAGCAAGCCAAAATGTAAATCTGAAATTTAACTAATCATAGAATGAATGATGTTATACACTTCTCTTTAGGGAAGACAACAAAATGTAGCAACTCCCTTTTTAATGAGGGTTGACCCACAAACCAGTTTCTCACAGCATATAAGAAATGCACAGAAAATTTATCTTTGGTTGGTCTGAGCTTGTTCTGGGAGAGTTTCTTCCTCTAGATTTTAAATTGCTTCCAAATATTAACAATTCATGCAAACTCTGAGGATGAAATTCAATCTGATTTACTGGGTTGCTGTCGCTAAGTGTCTTCTGTACAGCTGATATTTCATGGTGTTTGATGAACACTGACAGACCAGCCGTAACCCAACTCTAAATCCACTATTCATTCCTAAGAATTATGTACTCAGAAACTCTGAGTGTACATGATACTAAAAGACTGGTGTTCCCAGTTTATCCATCCTGTACAGACTGAAGTAGGACTGATGGGGTGAGCAAAGGAGGAAGAGAGTCGGGAGGGAGATGCACCAAGGGCATGGAGAGCTGTGGGCTGGGTTGTTGGCCTGGCAAATGGGGTTATGTGCAGAATGAGTTGGGACAGCTGTGGGTTAAGTATGGGAGTTGGAAAAGGGAGGCTGTGAGTTGAGTGTGTGTGATGAAAGGCTGTGTCATAACATTTAGATTCTCAGTGGAAGCATAAGGTGTGCAGGGCTGAAGGTGGTCATCTCCTAAGACACCACAGCCTGTGTCCTCACAGGGATGCAGACTCACCTCAGTGGCAGAGCCCATAGTCTGCACTGAACCTGCCTTCCCTCCTGCCATCTGAGGCCACCTGCCCCCTTTTCTCAGTGTCCAGCACAGCTCAGTTCAACAGCATGTTTAGGAGACCAAGCACGTTTTGGGCTGAGCACATTAGGGTACCCATTTTGATCACTTTATATCCCAGCAGTCTATTCCTCATTGATTGTGCCACACGTGGTTCTCACAGCTCCCTACATTCCTGCCCATCATCCAGTCTGATACCCTACACTCTAACCACCTCCAAACTTTCCCATCATCCATTACCCATTGCTACTCTCCATGCTTATACATTTCTTTCCTTTTGATCCACTGCACAGATGCTTCTCCGTTACAGGAAGACCAATAGCTGTCTTACTTCAGTGGTCAGACAGCTTTTCAGTTCTTCCACACCTTCCACCCCCTTGGGGAAGTTAGTACATAATGGTTTGTGCTGCGAATTAAACCTATCTGTACAGGAAACAAACACTTGCCTGGAAAAGGCTTATTGGTAGAACAAGGTAAGTATAATGTAAGAAGCAAGTCCACTGATCCAGAAGCTCTAACACAATTGCTGAATAACTGCAGGAGCCACAGATGCTTTAGGATACCTGAGCCAACATAGAAGATGACCAGACATTCCATAAACAGAGAATGGGACTGAATTATGGTATCTGAGTTCAGCCTATCTGCCTGCCTGTCCAGTGATGGATTGCTTAACAGTTGCTTTGAAGCACTTGTTCTAAGTAAGGAATATGCTAGCAAATTGTCTTCATAATTTTTATTGCTAAAGAGTTCTTCAAAAGGCAGGGCTCTGAATAAAGCCACACAGTAAATAGAATATATTCCAGTAACACTCTAAAATAGGAAACACTACTTACTGGATTTTTAGGGTTTTCTCTGGCTCAGAATTCCTGGTGGTTTTACATTTCAAGTTGTTTCCCATGAGCAGCTTTCTACATACATTTCTGGAAGTGTTGCCAGATACAAGACATGAAAATAGTTCGATTCTCCATTGTGATGAGTCAGAAGGAATGAATGGCTACATCAACGCTCAAGAGCAACATGTTGCTACCTGCTGTGGTGCAAGTGACTGGGAATGTCTGTGAAACCTTGAACTTCTCAAGAGTCTGGGAACAGTGTTACTGGACTGCAGGAAAACTGAAGAGAAAAGAGAATTGCCCTCAGCACATCTCCTCACATGCTACTGCACAAGGATACTACTAGCTGCAGCTTTCATTTTGAAAGCACAGTTAGTGGAGAAGAAAAACTAAGGAGTAAGTAGTAGTCCAGTTAGTAMTGTGGCAGGGGAGACAATGAGTTACCTGGGTTCCCAGCAGGACAGTCATTGCAAGTGCTATCAGGGCAGAGAACAAGATAAAGCATATGAGCACAAAAGTTCACAAACAGTAAAAAGTATAAGGACAAATCTCTCACTACAGCTATCCTCCCTTGGAAGCAACCAGCTTATAAGACTTTAAGAAAAATCCTACATGAATCATTCCATATGGCATCAGAGTAAATGAAAACTGGCAGCGTTCATCTACTACTGATCATAAGGAGCTGGCAAAAGTGGTATTAGAGACCCTGGCAGAAAAAAGACCTTGAGGGCAAAAGCATCAAGAGGACAAAAGCATACAAAGCAAAAGAGTAGTACAGTTGCCTGCTTATTTCTAATATTGTATTACTAATGGAAGATACTAATTTCCATTTTTAGAAAAAGAATTCKTAGGCTTGTACTCTCCAGAAAGGTTGTATATGTACAATTTCCATGAAGGTAAGTAGTTACCACAATATATGTCACAGTAATGCAGACCAGTCTGTCTAGTGGTACATGATGGCATTTTTTTCAAGGAAGATGAAATTATTGATACAAAATCTTGGCATTGCAAGAATTTGAATTAAGATCCAGACATAAGTTGGTATGTGGCTTTGTATCTCAGCACTCTAGGACAGTCACCCCTACTGTGAGAAGTCTTTAGGTTTCTGAAGAGCATAGTTCAATGTTTTCTTGTTTCCAAGTTCCTCGTACTGTGGCTCCTGACAGATATTAATGTAATCAATTCTGTTTATACAAATAAACCAGCTGTGGAACATATTTGGTCACAAACAGCAAATGGACAATGGTTGTCAGGAAGCAACTCTGCCTCAAGAATGAATGCTGGTTAATGGGATCAGTGCAGTCAGCAGGCTCCACTGATGCTTGCCAGAACTTGTTCCAACAACCAACCAAAATACACACCCTAATAAAAGAAGCTTATTTTCATACAAATATACATATATATGCACAAGACCTTATTTAGCACTGTTATCAGATGATCTTTAGAAAACAGGTTGTATAGAAGTAAATTTTCACTTTGTGTGCTACAAATAGTTTTCTGTGAGAAAGACAAATCTTAACATTCCTGGCTCACTTATGTTCCAAGAAAGGTGATACACCTTTATTTTGTTTAATCACATACAGCATTATAAAATGGCTGATGGGAGACTGAACCATAGCTGCCAACCTCTACTCTCATACTCTGAAACTGTATGTGAATATTAAGATAAGCCAGCAGCGAACAATTCTAAATGCCACCAAAGTATCTTAGTGTTGGAAAACATGTGAATGTATTGTATATTTTCTCTGGCAGGAGATTCTTGAGATAATACTGAGAAATGCATATGGTCTAAAGAGGTTGTATGGAAAGGAACAAAAATGAGAAACGGGGTTCACAGTGAATATCAGAAAACCTCAACTACTCAGTAAATAATTAAACCTTAATAACTATATGTATAACTTGAGTTACTATTCAGTGTGGTGTCAACAAACCCCATAGGAAATATGCTGCCCATTCTAGCAATTTAAGAAGGTTGGTTTTTCTCTCAGAGGTACAGGACTTGAAGAAGAATGCTTGTGAGAGAGGGTTATTTTAGCATTTTGTCCCCCTCATTCCCAAGACTTGCCATAGTATGGGCCTGTGGCATTGAGAAAGATTTCCTAAGAGATATACTTTAAATCCACAAGGTGAAAAGTGTAAAATATAAAAAGTTGACTCTCTGAATTTGGTGTGTCTTTGTTCACCTGCCCAGGTGAGAAAGGTGAGCATACATGAAATATATGAATAGCAGATGAAAAATAGCGCTTTAGACAACTAGAGGGGTAGAAAGCTGTTTGAGGATCAGGTTCAGAGGGTAATGGCTAACGGATTGTTCTCTATCTGGAGGCTAGTGAAGTACTGTGGGGTCTTGTTAAACATCTTTATTAATGACTTGAGGAGGTGACAGCAAGCTTGCAGATAATAAGAAACTGGGTGGTGCAGGGCAGGGCTGCCACCCATAGGGACACAGAAAAGATGGAGGAATGAGCCAACATGATGAAATTCAAGAAGGACAAATTCTTGAAGAGGAAGGAATTCCTCTTCAATGAAGAGCCCCTTGCAGCAGTACAGGCTGGGAGTGCCTTCCCAGCGTGCAGCTCTGCGGGAAAAGTCCGGGGGCTCTGGCAGGCAGTGAGCTGAGGATGAGCCAGCAGTGGCCCTGGCAGCAAGAAGCCATCCTAGGCTGTATCATCATACAGGATCACAGCCTGTTGATCAAGAGAAGGGATCTTCACCCTTTACTCCTACTTATCACATCTAGGATACTGCAGCCTATTTTGCACTCCCCGGAGCTCCCAGGGGCTCCTGATCCCCCTTTTCTCCAGCATTTTCATAAGCTCATTTTATGATTGAGTCAAAATACTTCTAGAGCTGCTTCAATTGTGGCACTGTGTGCAGAGACTTAATTAAATAGCTATTTAATTCCTCTGTTCACTCAACAGAGGAATTTCTGGATGCCTACATTTTTCTTTACTGGATCAGACCAGAAAGCCATCTGGTCAACACCCTACATAGTTTTGACCATCAGTAAGTACTCAGAATGAGGCATTAAACAGCTACCATAGACATGGGATAGTTGATATCYGGTATTAAACCCTGTTCTAATCTCCAGGACTCAGACCTGATTTTACTTCAGCCATTTATTCATGTATAATAACACAATGTGAGATAAGAATGTGCCAAATTCTTTTGAACTCACTGGTGTAACAGATTAAACGGCAAGCCCCATTTTAGGTGTTAAACTGAGTACTTAAACATTCATGTCTTACTGAACTCCAAGAAGAAATTAAAATATTAGAGTACACCTCTTCTTAAAATATAGGTTTCCAGGGTTCAAGAGTAAGGAATTCCTAAGCAGATTATAGTTCTGATACTGTTACTTTTAGTTAAATTCATTGAAATCATTTAATAGGGAAGTCTTGATATTAAGTCAAATTTCACTTTAATAACAGTAAAGAATATTGCATCAAAAACTGACCTGTCTTTCATATAATATGTTAATATCTGAAAGAAAAAAAAGTATCTAAAAAAGTTCTTGCAATCATGGCATACAATAATAAGCTTTGAAATCACCCTAACTGTGCTTTAAAATGAAAGACAACATTGCAAAGTAGCTTTACCATCCCAAGTCACAACCAGCAAGGGGTATCTTACAGTGTCCTCTTAATTGTAAGTGTAGACATGAAGAGTTAGAGGGCAGTCACAAACGGTTCAGAAAACACAGCCTGTGCTTCAGGTCAAGATTTTTATTTTTGGTTCACTTCTCTTCGTGTACCTGCACTATGATTGTTTTGTGTTTGTATTCTGATTTAACTGTGAGAACACTAATGTGGGGACATCAGTGTGTGAGCATAGTTATTTGTTTCAGCATCTTTAGCTTAGCAGGACTCTAGTCCAACAAGAGAAATGTGTTTATATATCTAAGAGGGATAGCCCCATTGTCTACAGGAGTACTTCTCCAGACCGTGGAGGTAGACTTTGGACTTTGACATGTCCTTTTTTCTCTGAAGTCCTCTCAACTTTCTTACTGAAATATTTGAAGTTCAAATAAGGTCTTGTGCTTAAGGCACTAGACTGGGAGCCAGAAGATGTGGGCAGTCTGACCTACATTTAATCTTTGACAAATTAGCCTGTTACCTCACTCCTTATCTGTAAGCCTAAGATAATCTTTGCTTCACTAAACTTTACTTATATTCTTTTGAAGATGAATTCAGAGAATCAGAGTGAATAAAATATATTCACTGGTAATTCTCATCTGCAGAAGTGAGGTCATTCAGTCAGGAAACTCGGAATCATACCGTGTCATCAACTGTGTTAAAATGTTTGCTCAAACTTTTCAAAAAAGAAATTGGGGGATTATTTAACTTTTTGTTTCTGAGAGAACAAGATGTCAGCTCATGAGCTCAAGACATCTTCCACATTCATGAGAGGTAGGAACATTTTGTGAGTAGAAGCTGAGTTTTTCCATGTAGTGACTTGTCTCAGCAGTAGAGACTCTTACACAAAGAACAAATATTTTGAGGCTTGTGATAAAACTGTGACCACTTGAAATATGACATATGAATAAACTACTTGCATCCAAATATTTACTAGGGGCTATTTGCTTATAACCTAGAGCCTTAAAAGTGGCCATAAGAACTATAAGATAGCTAATAAATTAATTTCTATGTGCATTGGGAAGTTATTTTTCTTAGCAAACCTATAGCATTCCAATCCTTTTGACAGGGAAAAATAAGAGAACTCAGGAATAATATTCACATTTGGAAAGAGCAATGTTAAATCAAAAATACCATTAGCCAGCCAATAAGAGTAGGAAAGTGCAGAATTTAACAAACTTCAAATGACCACATGGAATATAATGGAGAAGTGGAAAATCACTTTTATATTTATTTTAAAGAATAACTATTTGGATTGAAACAAACAAAATCTATCCCCTGAAAACCTGCTTCTCTATGCATATAATTATATAGGAATATATGAATTCATATTCACACTAGTCTTGGTTTACATAACACATAATACTGACGGCCTCTACTTTGGCACTAATTGTCTTTTTCCACATCTAAATGGAAACGACATTTCTGGTTGAAAATATGCAATCCGATCTCTAACCAGAACATCTTCTTACACGGATGTGCATAAGGGTTTTGCCACTGGAACATCATATAATTGCGGTACTGCTCAAGTCTCCATAATCTGTAATTAGAGAAGGTTGCAGTTTTCTTCCATTCGCTTTAGTTCTTGAACCTTTTTTCCTAATAAGACATTTCTTTGACATCTGGACACACCCCAATAGCTGAGGTCCTGTCCTAAAGCTCTTTATTACTCGAAAGGAATATTTCCATTGACTTTACTGGATTTGGAATCAACACCTACATTCTCTGTTTCAATCAAAGCCTGAGGTGTGCCACATGTAATAACCAAGCTGTTGTCTTAGTCGCTTTATGAGTAACCTTTCTACCAATTTGTTACTTTCTTTAGTACTGCTTTTGCTGCTTTTTCTTGAGCAGTTTTGTTAATTATTTAGCTTGTCATTTCTATCCCCCTCAGCTCCTTCAAGCTGCATTTCATTCAAATTGTTTATGATTTTCTTAGTTTTCTTCAAATTTGTTTTTAATTTGCACCACTAAATCCATCTATTGCTCTATTGCCCCCACTTCTCTCCCTTGGTCTATTCCTTTTTCTTCTGTGGTACAATGACTGCAGTTTCTATTATCTTGGTATCATCAATGCATTTAATGCTATGGAATTTTTTCCTGCTATGAAGTAATTTAGAAAAACTTTTAATAAAGCTTATCCCAACTCCACCCACTCATCACTTAATTTCAGGCCAAATTTTTTTTTCATTTACTAGTAACATTTACCTCCCTCTGTACTACCAGTTTCTACCTATGCTATTATGCAGAGAAATAGTCTAAAATACAGATTTGTCAGTTTGGCTGCCAACTTTGTTGATCTGAGAAAAAAGACTATCTAACAGGTAGAGCAATTCAACTATCAACCAGCTTTTTGTTAAATTTCTCCTTCACCCTCTGAAAGACCTCTTCCACACTCACACCAATCAGCAGTTTAAGTTATTATTAACTACAGAGATTTTTACCGTGACTTACCTTGACTAATTTTTCATCACCTTATGACTTCAGAAAATGCTGTCCAAGCTTCCATTTATCATATAAGCACAAGGACAGTCCTGAAATATATCCAATGCAATAACGATTTTGAGAAAAGATGACTGTTGTTTGTAGACTTGGCTTAATCTTTGGCCATGTCTATCTATAGCCATGCCAGACATACCAAGCAATGAACCAGGGCCAGGTTCTATCCAGGTGGCCCCATCAGGAGCAAAAGGAGCTGGGGCCAGAGGCAGGGCTGGAGACAAGCTGCAACGTACTTTGTGGGGGCAGGGGGTCCATCCAGGAGACCAACTACCTACAGGGATGGAGCTGGAGCTGGAAGTTGGCATTGCTGTGATGCCACTGGGACAGGGGCTGACAGCTCTGGGCTGGGCTGAAACAGGGTCCTGGGCCATGGGCAGGGGTGGAGGGCGGCCCCAGTGGAGGCCTTCTGGTGCCCTCAGGGCCCTGACAGACTGTTTCTCTGGCTTTATGCTACCTTTTTGACCTTGATACATATGGTTGCAATCAACTAACACTCTAGATTCCATATTTTCTGTTAAGTCCTTAAGAGGGACTCCTCGAATAGATCCCTGAACAATAAATTGAATAAATTATTATTCCTTATTTGAAAGACCAATAATGAAATTGCTTCAGATTTTGGTGTGACAGCATCTGCGTTTCAGTGTACCTCCCTAAGGCAAGGTGCTTCTATTGGAAGATAAATTAAGTTGTTGATGCATTATCTTATTTCCTGTGGCAAAGGCTTTGCTCCTGGCTCTGGAAGCAGACAAGCCCTCACAGTCAGCTCTTAACTTCTTGCAGAATCTTGGCAGTGGAGCGCAGGGACTCTGCTGCAGGTTTCTCTCACACAGACTATTTCTAGGGCATAAGTAAATGTTTTATGAGGATTTAAGGATTAGGGAGCGGGCTGGATTAACAGAGAGGGCCAAAGAAAGGCACATCCTGATTCTACAGCCTAAAGATGGAGCAAAGCTTCAACAGACCAGAGTTGGTAGAATTAGGCTCCTTCTGCCCACGTGATGGTGAATGTTGTTTACTTCTGAATTGAACTGGGTCATTCACCAGGACACAAACACCGCAACATTTATATTACTCAGTGATAATTCTGGGGTGGTGCTTATAAAAGCATTGGTGTTGCTTTGGCAAGAATATCATCTTGCTCGCCAGAACTTTTTGAAGTAGCAATGTTGGGTTTTCCACTATTCCAAAGAATATTCTCCTTGCTTTTAGAATATTAAGCTTCTAAAAACATCCTCGTGCCTACTCAGGTGAAAGGGACGTATGTTTGCAAGTTGCTACACTCAAGATGAATCAGACTTTGTGCAGAACTTGTGCCAGTGTCAAAAAAAAGATATATCACATAATTTGGTTTCATTTCCTGACTGAATAAGGTGTATTTTGTGCAACGAGTGCTAACCAAAATATTTTCTGTAATACAGCGGATCCAGGAGCTGGAGGATCCAGGAGGATCAATCACTCACCATAAGTGATTGAATGTGGGGTTATATTTGACTTTTGGAAGAATCAAATTTAGGCACTAAAGAAGCAACAGAAACTGGATACAAAATCAGTAGCACATCAAAGGATAAATCCCAACAGTCTGCCACTTGCAGTCCAGTATGCTGTAGTTCATCTGGATCTAAACTTTCTTCATACGTTATTTGGCCTCTGTTTGACAAAGAAAAGTAAAATGTAGTCTGGAGTTTCAGGTTCCACTAGTGAGAACAAGAGATGTCAAATTGACTAAGGTAACAAGAGGGAAAATTTAATGTATGGTACCACTAAAATTTCCCCTTCTCAGTGTTTGGCTTTTTAATGATATGATTATTAGGGTTTGAGTATCTCTGTAGGAACTACAAAACTGTAATACTTTCCTAATATGGAAGATAAAATTGTGCATCTGGTTTCTTTAATTCTCGTCTTTGTTTATCTTTGATTAACTTAGGAACCACTGACTCATACTCCCTTTATCATGGCTGCCCTTTTGCCTTTTTTTATGTCATTGCTATGACTAAGATAGGATTCCTGAAATGCTAGTTTGTGGACCTTGAAGTTTGCTTTTGAATTTATTTTTATGCTGTGATTTGAATAATGTGTGTGGTGTTTTAATATATGATGCCATCAGTTAAAAAAAAAATCATCATTCTTCAAAATACGTATGGGATCTTGCAAGAGAACTTAAAGTTTCATATTGTCCTTGCTTAGACACCATATAAAAAAGGGGGGAAACAGAATTCAGAGGCGGAACTTCAGGCAGACTCTGTAATATTTTCAGCTGTTTCCAAGAAATATAGGTGAAGGTGGCCATACTGATAACTGGCACAAGAGCTGTGCAGCTAGACTTGTGGAACATTTTAACGAGAGTCCTCATGCTGCCTACATCATTACATGACTTCTGTTAAATCATTGCTACTTGTGATTCAACGTTTCACAGTATCAAAGGAAAAGTGTTGCATAACTGCATTAAAACTTGTACCTGAATTTCAAATAACAGTTCAGTAAATTGGTAGTCAAAACATGAGCTAGAAATGTTATCCACCACAAGTGGCAGTGCATAGAGACTTTGGTGTGTATTTATTCACACGCCATTGTGGTTGTGTTTTTGCATGTTCTACATATACTACACCAGAATTCTTTTATTTTTATATTTCCCGGTATATAACCCAAAATAGTGGTATCCTTTCAGTTGTCCAAAGTTTGCTTTGTTTCAATACACTTGATTAAAACCAAGGAAATAACTGACCAGAGTGTCACAGGAGGTGAAGATGCTCCTGTAGCATCTGTGGCAGGACAACTCACTAATCACGGATATGCCATGCTCAGCAATTTCTGTTAACAAACATCATGACATCTGAATCTTCAAATTTGTCTCACCAAAACTGAAAGGACCCTACCACCTTATTTTTTTGTAATCCACATGTACATAATTCTCAAAAACAAAGATGGCACTCTAGCAGCTTACCACAATGCTGAAAAAACATAAAAAAAAAAGAAGAACAAAATTGGTTAAATCAAGCCTATGAAAGATAAATGGTTTTATTTGTCATGCAATTTTAAATCAAGTTATCCAAGTGTTAYTGTTGTGGTTTAACCCGGCAGGCAGTCAAACACCACACAGCCGCTCGCTCACTCCCCCCTCCCCTCAGTGCGATGGGGGAGAGAATCGGAGGGGGGAAAAAAAAAAAAAAAAA
>JAYKAV010000662.1:5877-57507 GCA_035582835.1 Phoebastria nigripes
GTGTCGTGGTTTAACCCTGGCAGCACCTAAACACCACGCAGCCGCTCGCTCACCCCCCTGCTCCGGTGGGATGGGGGAGAGAATCAGGAGGGCACGAGTAGGAAAACTCGCGGGTTGAGATAAAAACAGTTTAATAATTGAAATAAAACAAAGTAGAACAGTAATAATAACAGTGATAACAACAACAACAATATACAAAGCAGGCGATGCACAATGCAATTGCTCACCACCTGCCGAACCGACACGTGCCCGATACGAGAGTCCATCCCGTATACGGGACGTATATGTCCATCCCCATACGCCAGAGCCCCTCCCCTCCCTTAGTTTTTATACTGAGCATGACGTTGCATGGTATGGAATACCCCATTGGCCAGCTGGGTCAACTGCCCCAGCTATGCTCCCCCCGCCAGCTTCCCGTGCACCTCCCAGGGCATGGGAGGCCGAAAAGTGCCCGGTGCAAGCACCACCCAGCACCACCCAAAACATCAATGGGCCATCAACGCTCCTATTATACCAAACCCAAAGCACAGCACACACCCCCAGCTACTGGGAAGAAAGTTAACTCTGTCCCAGCCGGAACCAGGACAATCAGTATTTTATCTTTTTTATTAGATAATACATTTATAGATATAACTAAAAATCAACATTTTGCATTCTATTCACTTTTTGAAATTGGCAGTACCTGTTATATAAACATTAATCCTTTCACAACTCTCTGTTAAACACATTCAGAAAGCTTAGATTTTCCATGGATTTAGTTTAACTTTTATATATATATATGATAAATATGCTAATCTAACAAAAAAATCCATATTCTTTCCATATACTGGAGATTAGAAGAAATGTAACAACTTCAAAAATCTTCCTGTTTACCACTATTTTGCCAAGGCTTTTTTTGGCTTTTACTGTGGCATATCCCCATGGAAACAGAGATCATAGGTCATCCAAGACCAAAAGTAATCTCAGAATTAGAGGACTGTAATCAGCAACATGTTGAGAAGTAAGTGACTGCAGCAAATCTTAAGTGAAATCTCAAGTGTACCACTTCAGAAACTTAATTTTATCCCTATTGTGATTATAAAAGTTTGACATTAAATCTGCTAAAACTATCTGAAAACTTAGTAAGTTAGCACAATGAAACATGAGGAGATGGCCTATGCCTGTGTTACCTCCTTTCTCCCAGTGGACTAACTTAAATTTCATGGAATTTATATATACAGATACATACATGTATTTAACAAAATCGACAGTCAAGGGAAGAAACAATTTATGGGGCCATTTTCTTTCTTCTTTTCCATTGTCAGGTTATTTTTGTGCTTTTTCTGCTTGTTTATGAAAATCAACCTTTATAATTGCCTGACCTTAGTCTGAAAATATAGCATGGAAGCAGAAATTATTGGCTTAGTTTCATATACATTACGCAAAATACAGCAGGCAGGGATTATAATTGCTGTATTTGTCAATGAACTGCTATTGCTGATCAGAGAACTGTACCTTGCTTTCAATCTTCCTACAGCACATTCTGCCATTATCCTACAATTGTCTCAGATAACATACATTAAAATTGTTGCATACACTAGGACAAGTTCAACTACCCAAGGACACAGCAGAAATCAGGCCCCTCAGCATTACACAAGGAATGGAACATCAATAATCTCAATGTAAACAGGCTCCAGTTTTTTAAATGCTCTAGGTCTTTTTCAGTGGTCGCTTCCTGCACTTCACCTATGTATGCCCCAGTATTATATGCCTGACTAGTATTTCTTTAGGGTGCAAAGACCACCACATTATTCATATTCCATTTCAATATTATCTGCATGTGGAGCAGGTATCTGGAAGATTTTCAGATTACTGCCGGCTGACAAACCCAGGAGTAATAGCTACTCCATGGGATAGAGAACRTTTCTTCCCATTGTTACAATACATCATGAGGATCAGCTAGCACTAGGGGTATAAGAAATTTTCTGGTGCTGAACGTTTACAGTTTCTCTTGCTTGCCCCACAGCTTCGTAACAGCATATAGTCGGAGCAAGAGCAAGCAAAACTTTGCAGTCATTCCTACACTCTCACTGAGGAAGTTCCAATTTCTGCATGCACGGACATTATCTCTGCTGATGACCATCCCATTATTTCTAAGGAGAACAATTTCTGTCACTTCACATCCCTAGTAATCTGGGTATCACAAAAGGATAGGTAAGTGTCTTAAAGGTAAATATAAGGTTTTACTTAACATTCAAGTGATTTCTCAGTATGCTGTGGAGAATCAGCATGGAGAACATAGGTCGAGCATGATGTGCTGCAGCTGTTAAAATGAAATGTTGTCCTGTGTGTCACGTGCTCTGACAGCTTCATACTATATTGCTAAAATTTAGCTGGGAAATGGCAAAGTTAGATGTACCATTGAACTAGCCATTGTTTTTCAAGACAGGATGTGATCTACTCACCATTGACAGGTCATGCTACACTAAGGTCAGGAGGAGAATGTCTACCAGCAAGCAAGAAACCAAGGAGTTAATTATGTCTCTTCCATCAAAAGGGAGAATCCTGTGACCAAAACAAACTCTGAGCCCTTTCTTCTGACAATCAACATAATCTGTCTTTTGTGGCTTCTGTTTTAACCAGTTGATCTGTATCCTCCTATATTTCTTTAGCAAAGTATTGGGCTATATTGGTGGTGTGGTATTTTGTGTCATACAAGATAGAAAGAAGCATGCAACTTCACACTCAATCTAGAGCACTGAATCAGTAATTTCTGTGTTTATGAATGTTTAATAGGGCCAGACAGCAAACTAATCTTTATGGGGCTCCAGAGGTAAGGGAGATACAGTTTCTCAGCACGACTAGTACATCTCTTCTCCACTAAGAACATTAAATAGTCTGTTTCCCTGGGAATTCCTCCATCTCCCTCAGACATGTTATTAATAGCTCAGGACTGACTGACTGACTGACTCAAAAAGGTTTGTGTTCTGTTTACCAATGGCAGAAGACCATTCAACAGTGAGATAATGTTTTTCCTTGTCTCTGTCTTGAYCTAAATCCAGATTGTGCCAGGTCTAGGATATTTCGTGTAATTAGAAGTGTTTGAAAAAAACTTCAGACCCTTTTCCATAAGTTTGCTTGGGAAAAGGAGGATTTGACAAAGGGCAGTAATTAACTAAGTCAGGTTTCTTCTGGATTGATCACTGTTGTTTGTCTGAATTATATACAGTTAGCTATTTCAGTGGGAAGGAGCATCACCTGGTTTAATCTCACTAGTAAGGAAAGAGACAGCATCTTCCTCAAAGATTACTTGTAGAAGCTCACTGGCTTAGGAAATTTGGCTCCTTATGCTCCAAGCATCTTCCTGAATGTGGATGATCTCTTCAGCAGATGGACTTTAGATCTTTCCTGTGGATTGCAGGATTTCTTGTTTAATTAATTTACTTAGCCCGCTCTTCAGGGTACAATTTAACGTCTTCTCCAAAAGCAGAGAGAAAATTTCTCTGTGAATGGAAAATTTGCATAGACTCAGGTAATTTCTGTATTGCATTGTCGTTTTTTAATTTAGTTTTACACTTGCATCCTTTTGCCTACCTCTGGCACAGTAGCTCAGAGAAATCCATACAGTAACACTCCACATCTTCAACACTTTGATTTATAGATTGTGACTATCTACCCTGCAGTTCATTTGTTGAATCTGATGTAATCCTTAGCCCAAGATCAGGTACTTGTTAAGTCTTTTTTAGCTGGAGAAGCCCTGCTAACTTACTGTGACTCTTCAAGAAAAAGGCTGTGTAGAGATAAACGTCTCTTATATGTAGAGTTTTAATACAAAGTCATGTTACAATGGGCAGAATACACAGCAATATGGATGACAGGAAGTCTATAAGAAGAAGTGAGGAAAGGAATATTTTTGACATTTTCTTTGAGATGGTATGATAAAGGTGGTGAAGTCTCTTGAGATGATGAGTCTCATCATTATGACAAAAGGTTAGTGATGCTGTGAACCCTTGGCATGATATGAATTAACATATTAGCTTCGGTGGTGATTTCTATATGAGTAATTTCAAAAGCCTCTGATTTCTGGATGGTTTGGATTCGAACTTACAGAACTTCTATCTGTCTTTTTTTTTTTTTTTAGAAGATTCCTAATGTAGAATAACCTACAAATATACAAGATAAATACAGAGTTGTTGTGTTTCCTCACTGGTTTTGAAGGTTTCTCTCACTGCCTGAAAATACCCTGGCAGGATCTGAGGGATATGTAACAGTAACATACTCCCTGTGACCTTTGTGTTCAAACGTGCACCCCAACATCTTAAAGCCTTCATGGTCATCAGAGGATGTTTCTTCCCCTCTTGCTTCCCCAGTGTCACCCCATTGTATTTCTCTCTCTGGCCTTTGCAGATGAGAGTTGTCCATTACACTATCTTTTGGGCACAATAAGGGGTGTGCTGGTGAGCTAGGGAACCCCTTTTTATGTATTTGTCACACTTTTGTGAGAAGAGTGCCATATTGTTGCTCAGCAAACTTATATCATGCCAATCTGAACTGACTTACAGGTCAAATCCAAACAAAATCATTTATGTATGACATTCAAAATAAACAACGATGTGCTTAATATTTGTAAAAGACATAGGTAAATACACAGAATACATTTAATCTACCTATGCTAAACCTACATTAGAAAATTTCTCACCCCATTGTCTTGCTGCTTGCTTCTGTCAAGGCTGCAGTCAAGGTTTTCATCTCTGTGTATAGCTTATGGGTCAGGATGCATTTATAAGAGAAAATGCTTCCATGAGAGAAGTCACCCAGGAGAGGAGGCCTCTCGACAAGAGATTCCTTTACAGACTTCTTTCAGAAGCCTAATCAAATCCTTCTATCTTATTGGAACATGTGATGCTCGTAGGAGATCCTGACAGATACAGCCTTTTACCCTGAAACTCAGTCCTTTCTCTTCTTCTATAGGAGTTGATCTGGTCACTTAAAGAGCTGTTTCATTTTGGGGGGGAATATACAAGGATCTCTTTGTTAATTATTAATTAGTCTCTTGGTATAATCAATTGTACTCAACTGACTAGTTTACTTTCTAGCAAACTGTAGATTTTAAATAGGAGAAGACAATAAGAAAGCTGGCTGACTTATTGTTATATATCTGTGGGAAGTATTTTTTCCACAAAATCTTAATTCTATATTAGGCTGTAAATCAACAAACCTTCTTGGCATAAGGACATTAGGAAAATACTATTCACTGGGAGAGTAGTGCAACCCTGGAAGAGGTTTCACAGAAAGATTATGGAATCTCCATCCTTGGAGACATTTCAAAGGCCTGAGCAACCTAATCTAACTTTGAAGTTAGTTCCACTTCGAGCAAGACATTAGATTCCAGAGATCCCTCCCAACCCAGATTTCTCTCCGTCATTTATTTAAATGAGGCAAACATAAGTATCTGGTTACTAGTTCTTGACTGAGATCAGGTGTTATAGCAATTAAACATTTTGGGGCGGATTTGGCATAAACTCAGAAGATTTACAGAAGGCCTACAGGAGTTACATATTTGTTTCATTTCTGTTGTTTCTGTTGTTGCTGGTAAAATTCCCAGTGAAAAACATCCAGATCTTGTTTTTTTTCTGCAGGAATACACCTCCAGTTGATAAATAGCCTGCCACTAATGTAGTGCTTGCTCATGGCAAATTTAAAGTACAAAACAGCTGTCACTTGGGCAATTCTTTGGCTGTTAGACAAGACTTATGTAGAAGAGCCTTGGAATCTAGTGGAAAAAAGTGTTTTAGAAACAAGCTGTTTCACAGTAATTGCTATTTGACAAAATTGTTTTGCAGATCCATGAAATAGTTTCCATTCATGTAATCCTTCTCAGCTTCTACTTGTTGCCACATTGCTTTTGACACAACATATAGGAAGGTGCAGGTAAATGTTCAGGGTAAAACTTAAGGTGAAAATTTAAAATGTGAACAGACAAGCAGTCAAAATGATGAGATGTTCTTAAGTTTTTACTGCTTAGCGCATTTGGACCAGACAAAATACTTGAAAGTATCTCATTTGTAGATTCCACTATTTTCCTTTCTTTTTTTTCCAGTCATGCTTTAAGCAAAAATATCTTGTTAATACTTTGTATTAACTTTCCTTTAGCACAAAGAATTTAAGATCACTTTTCGGACAGAGTCATGCACATTGAGAGATAAGCCACCACCATTTACTTCAGGACATGGCTAAGTACAAACACATTTGTCACAGAGCAGCTGACACACTGCAGCATCACTCCCAACTTCAATTTCCAGTAACTTTTCTGCCAATGCTCACATTCATATTGCCCAAGAGCAGGTCATACTGTATCTGGCTAATGAAGAACAGCATGTACCCACTCAAAGTATGGGCTCACTCAACTCAAAGCAATATTGTTATTCATGAATATGTATTCAATTATTTTTAGAAGTATTCAATCATTTAACTTCAATTAAACACGTTTTAGCAACTCCATTTCAAAATACAGTGAATGTGAGAGATACTTGGCTTAAATGTTTATTAAATAGGGAATAGCATTTCCAGGAATAATGTAACTAAGTTAAGGTTTAGAGACAATTTTACTGATTGAATTTGTCTTTGTATGTAAATAATATCTTCCTACATACATCTAGCGGCTATAATGTTAATTCCTGTGTTTATTACTGACCAATATTTCACAAGTAGTTGCTGCTATAGGTCAGTCCAAGACTTTATTGCAAGATTAGGTACCTCAAGCAATATATATACCTCATTTCAACTCTAGTAAGTCTCAGGAAAATTCCTGCCTGTACTTCATACAGTCAGAATGTCCCCGTGATACAAACTAGATGAGGAACAAGCTTTGGATGCCTCCCTGCACTCTCTGAATATCACACCCCTCTTCTTGAAAGGGAAGGACATGCTCTTGCAGTGGATATTTTTCTTGCCAGTTCTTCAAAGGTTTATAGCTCTTCAGCTCTGGATACAATAGACAACTAAGAAGATGAGCTCCTTCAGATCTTCTCACCCAACCCTCATCAGACTACAAGTGTCCCAGACTTCTGCACCTCATCTGTTAGAGAACTGGAGATAATAATGCTTCTCTACTTTTCTGCAGTGGATAGATACCTTAATGATTGTGGGGTGTTCAATGTTAAAGTGCTGGGACCGACAAAAAAATTGGTAGCTGGTGGATGATAGTGGGAGTTCACACAACTTAGGCTGTACCTGCTCCCATCTTTGCATTGTGCAGAGGACTGAATTACTTTTCTGTAGTTGGCTGAAATYTGAGCTATGAGGTACATGCTGTGTGTATTGGCTACCATAGTTGCAAGAGCAACAATAAAAAAAGAAAAACAAAAGTAAATAAAATAAAATTACTTGTAAAACATGCAACCAAGAGTCAAAAGGTGTCAGAAAGGGCAGTCGTTCTCAGCAAGGAAGAAAAATGCCAAAATCTGCCTGGGCAGGACTTTGTGGACAGAAAGGGATTGTCCGTGAAAATCCCTCTAACTATCTTGGTGGCTTGATGCTGAACTCAATCCAATTTAGTGATGTTGTTCTCTTATGGAGGGCTCAAACTGGATGCGGTATTCTAATGGAGTCTAATGAGTGCTAAGCAGGGGGATAATCCCTTCCCTTGGTCTATAGGATGTGCTCCTGTTAATACAGCCCAGGATACCCTTGGTCATCTTTGCTGCCAGGGCACACTGCAGGCTCACGTTCAGCTTGCTGCCTACCAGGACTTCCAGGGCCTTTTCCACAGAGCTGCTCCCTGGCCAGTCATTCCCCTGCCTGTCTTGGGAATGTAGCATGGCGTTCCTCCTTCCCAGGCAGAAGAATTTGTATTTTTCCTTGTTGAATTTCATTATATTTCCTTTCAGCCCATTCCTTCAAACTCTCTGGGTATATCTGAATGACAGCCCTTCCCTTGAGCATATCAACAGGTCCTCTAGTTTGGTGTCACCTGCAAACTTGACAAGTGTACACTCTCACCTCCTCCAGAACATCAATGAAGATGTTAAACAGGACATGTTCCAGGACAAATCCCTGCAGTACTACATTTGTTATCAGCATTGAGGTAGAGTACAACCCATTACCCACCAGCCTTTGAGCCTGGTCAATCAAACGGTTTTTAACTCATTGAGTTAAATAAATCCATATAGACTGTTATATTCTAACTTGGATGTAAGAATATGGTGGGAGACAGTGTCAAAAACCTTGCTAAAGTCAAGGTAAAAGATATCTACTGCTCTCACCTGTATTCACATCAATAATTTTAAAAATGGTTAAAAATGTTATTTTCCAGGATAGAGTTATGAGATGCACCACCAGATAGCAGAAGACTTTGTCCAATGGGGTCAAGTTGCTTTCTTTAATGGTCTTTGCTTTAGATTTCTAAGAGCTACCTTAAAATTTGGTGCAAGCTAGGATGTTGCAAAGCAAAATCATAAATGAAAGTATGAAATGGTGACACAGCAGTTGAAGTGGAAAAGCTCAATTCCTCTATGGTATTGAATTAGGTCAAAAGTCCTAAACATGAAGGACAGACTGTTGAGAATCCTGGACATGTTAGCAACAGAAGGTCAATTCTTAAAATGCCATGTACCCCCTCAGTCATCCTATCATCTATCTTCTGCAAACCAAAAACATTTGAAATTAGAGATCACTGGTAATGTCTGCATGTCCGAGAAAGAGAAAACCTAACATGAAATACAGTTAAGGATAGTAAGCCCACCTACTCAAATTCAAGAGAATGCTGAGACATTTACTTCCAAAGTAATCAATGCTACAATGTACCTTATTCAATCAAAACTGTATAGAAAGGCAACAAAATTATCCAAAATCTCAAAGTTCTCATACTAACTGCAAATATTACAGAAACACCACTTTAAGATACTCCTCACATATAGGGTTCCATTTTCCACAGTCATCTGATTAGTTGCCTGTGGCAATTAATTGCCATTAGTTGCCTGTGCCTTGATGCGGATCAAAATATCAGCCTAAAGGAAGATTACTGAAATCAGCTCAGAAGCATTGGTCAGCTGATGCAGGCAAACCAAATTTTGCAAAATGATGAGGACAGAAGTGAAGTTGGTGGTACAGACAACCAATGCAGACTGGTGTAGCTTCAGAGCTTTACATTACACTAAAACATGCCTTCAGTCACAATAGGACAATCGCTGTTCAAGTGTTCATTTTACATAAGTACAAAGGACAGAATATATTACTTATAGAAAACAGACATGACAAAAGAATTTGTTTCAAAAAACCCAAGATGAATATTGTTCACAGGATCTTTTTCAGAGTGATAAACCACGATTCTCTACATTTTATTTCAATAAAAAGTTTTGTAGTATGGAAAAAATTTGTAGCACAACTACATTTCACCTTTCAATAAGGTGAGATTAAAATGTTTCTGTTTGAAATTCAATGCTCCCTTTATTAATACAATCCCTGAAGTTTAGGCTAGGGGGCGATGGATATGAAGGCTTTCCAAACTTCTTATTGCATGTCCAGAAACATCTAACTACTTAGAGGCTTTGAGACTTACTGAACAGAGACTTTAAGACAGCAATACCTGTTTGACTATGCGATCCAAAACTTACAGAAGTTGGGAGTATAATACACCTGGACAACAACAATAATGTGTGGCAGTAACAGCAAATCTCAAAATTCTCATAAAAATCACTGACAAATAATGTGAAGTTACACTTTGCACAGATGACCCATGGAATTTTATTACCTAATTCTCTCAGCCTACAAAAGTACATACAACTGGAGGCAAACTAAATCTAACCGTATCTGAAAGTTCAAACGTCAAAGTTCTTCACTTACACAGACAAAATCAAATATTTTGGAATCAAAGATCCAAATAAATTAGAACAGGCTTAATATTCATAGTGATGAAACCTATCCACCCATTGCTAGCAGTTAGCAGCTGTTAAGGAAAGACAGTGGTGGCAGTGCTTCATTCTGCCATTGAGTCATTTGTACATATAATTCAAAGAACTGGAAAAAAATACACAAATCATTCTCTGAATTTTCTTTTCCCAAGCAACCTGAGCATGATAACAATGATGCCCTCTGTAGTAGGGCCACCTGTTACTGTAAGCAGTTGGACACCATACAAGCTGTCTTTCCAGTCCACCTTTCCTGTTACAGAACTGAGCAACTTTTAATGAGAAGGTATTTTAAAATTCTTTAGATTTCAGTGGTGATAATATTCCACCCAATGATTTTAGAACACTTGATCTTGCTAATCCCAAACTTTGCTTTGAAATTCCTAAAAATCAGATTAATTTAGTTGGTACTTGGTGTGTGTATGTGTATATGAGTGCATGTGTGCACACAAGCACATGTATTTGTGGCTCTGATTGCTTCCATATAAACTTATTAAGCAGTAAAACTAGGTTTGAGACATCATTTAAAAGACTTAGTAGTATTTTTACCACAAAAAATCCAACCCCCCCAAATAAGAAGAAATAATTGTCATGTAAAGAGGAAAATTTAGCAAAACAGATTTTATTGGTTTTGGAGTAAGGAGTAGAGAAATGTCTCACTTCTCATATGCACCTTAAAGATGGCCTATTCTCACCTACAAATTATCAGACACTAAAGAATCCATGCTATGAAATAGAATTTCTGCTTTAGTAAATTGATGTCTAGAAGATACCAGAAAACTGCAGAACAAGACCTGGAGGCTATGCACACATTTGCATTTGGCAATAATTCAAGACAGTCATAGATCCTTATTATGCCCAGATGGTTTGTTTCTTCTCATCTCTAAGTCTTTTAACATATTTGTGCTTACTACTTGTAAAGAAAGAAAGACAGAAGGAAAGAACCCCTCAGTTATCTCCTCCTTTTCTAATTCCAGATGGGTGTATGACATTTCTCATTTCTAGAAAGAATACATGGCACAACAGGAAATATATTCAATTCAGATTAATCTGAATAGGTGCTTGTTAGATGGTAATCCAAGCATGAAACTCTACAAATGTTCATTAAGATGTCACTGATCAATGTTAGCCTTCCAAAAAAAAAAAAAAAAAGTATTTCAAAACAAGTAGACTCTAAATTATGTTAATACAATAGAAGCTTGATTGCCTAAGAGCAATCTTGGAGCAGATTATTTTTCAAATTGTACCTGGCATGACTTTTGTAGACAGAGGGGTTAATAAATTTGCATAATAAATTATTTAAAAAATTACCATGAATAATGTATTTCTCATTTTCATATGAAAACTTCTACATACATCCAGCCCCAAATCAATTCAAGTAATTGTGTGCATTTTTCCCACACACCTAAAATAAGAACAGTAGTTTTTAAATAAAATAGTATCCTTCACAAAGCTATTGTGGAAGGATACATATTTAAGTTACAAAGTCCTCCATGAATTTTACCTAGGAACACATTGGTCATTCTGGATTTCATAATGAAGGAAGAAACAAGTTATGTTCAGCTTGAGGCACGGAGAAGTGGCAGTGTTACAACTCAGCAGTCTCAGAACAGTGGTGCTACAGTCTGCAGTCATCAAGAGGGAGACAGAGGATAATCTCACCGTTTAGAAGAATTTACTAGAAAACACTCAATATATGTTACACTTAAGCAAGAACAATTAACTCCAAAGTGGGAAAGCCAGCAAGTCACTGGAGCCAGAGTTCACTGGCTGTGTTTTCATGTTTGTGACACACAACATTAGAGTTCACACTGTTGCTATTTAATTTAGTTCAGGAAAAATCACTACAGTTAATTTATTAATCACTTTTTAAATAAAGAGTCCAAATCCACCTCCAATTATACTTTTTTCCCTATAACTGTCAGCTGAAACTCATGCTGAAGTAATCTGAGTCTTCTTCTGCAACATGAGAAATAGGATTTACGTTACAACCTGATTCAAGCTTTGAGCAGGAGGATGGATCAGATGAGCTCCAGAGGTCCCTTTTGGTATAAATTATTATATGATTCTATATATTATCACAGTGTAACTTTGCTGTTTCTAGGAGGCACCAGGCTGAAAGGAAAGCTAGGCAAACTGCCAAATTTCCTTCCTCAATGCTACATTTTCCTGGATAATTAAATAAAAATTGTATATAAGTTTTGGGAGCAATTGTGGAGACTGGTTTCAGCTTAAAAGAGTAAGTATGAACTTGGAGGCACACTTGGCATCTCATAGGCCTTCAGAAGTGGCTTCAGTTGGTGAGACAGTAATTTTGTAATCAAATGCATGTGGCACTGAAAGGTGAGAAGGATGATAGAGGCATCCTTTCTTATATAGTCAAATGTTCCTTTATTTCATGAAAAGCAGCAAGAAGGATTTAGAGATATTTACCCTCAAACATCCTACTAATCATACAGGCAGAGAATTCATCTGAAAGGTAGGAGACATAAATTTCAGTCTCTTTAGAGACAGAAAATAATTGAAATTGAGTCCCAGACATCCACAGTAAGTAGTCTGATCATGGGTCTTGTGGGAAAGTATGGTCACTGCTCCTGATACCATGCTGAACCAGAGTAGTGTAGTCTAAGACACAGAGAAATACTTACATTCAAACTTGAGTAAGCTTGGGCAGGAGCCAGAAACCAACTGCTTCCCACTGGCAAGCCCTGACGTCCTTCTGTGCGTACTCATTAACAGCTACTCAAGCACCTTGGCAGTTGTCTAAGGAAAGCATTGGTGGCCCAGTCCACCAGGTTCTCGTGAGTTCAGAAGTAGCTGAACTGGAGTTCGGGGATCCATGTTTTCCCCTTCAGCACTTAAGTTTTATTTATACATCTAAGCRTTGGTGCATAAGGTAGGGTTAAATATATGGAAAGAATTAACATGAGGAGTTATGAAGGCATGCACGAGAGAGGAAAAATCCATCAGTCTGATAGTGGTGAGAGGGTGATTCTAATAGAGGAAAGTGCTCTCTTTATAATGAAGGAGAAATAGCTCCCAGTAGAAGGGAGAACAGAGGTCAAAGGCACAGCTTTTCAATGCATGAGATGCAAGAAGCACACACTTGGCTTCACTAATTTAATGTTCAGTCAAAATTTCTGCAATAATCTCTGCATACCTCTATCTTTTAAAATTGGTGTTGCTCTTCTCCAGTAGCTTTGATGTACTGAGAAATCTAAATGTTAAACTCTGCTTTATGTTTGAGCAGAGTTACTTTAGCTCAAATTAATTGTTAGGAAGAGTAGTTTGGCTTCCTTTTGAAATACATTCCATTCCTTTCATGCTGCAAATGGTTCCTAACCGACGAACCACACTAGGGACTGACAAAAATAGGTATGATTTTTCTGAGCATTGCAGGCTGTACAAGCAAAGGATGCTTTTCGGTGGTGAGGAAAAGATGGCTCCTTCTTACAGTTCCTAGTGCAGTTCCTAGGGCTGGGGGAATTGGTCTTGTATGGCAGCCTTCCCTGAGGATGGAAAAGAGGTTTTTTGCTCTAAGGCACTTCTCTCAGTTAAAGGGAGAAGAAAAGAAGAAAGAAGCTAACAATCAATTTCTGGGTATCAGCCAAGGAAAGATATGCCTGAATCCATTAGGCTGAGAAGGTTTCATTGTGTAGCTGTTCTAAAAGATTAAGTAGCATGGCTGACTTCAGACTAAAGAACCTGAATTAGAATTACAACATTCATTGATATAAGTGACTGACAACAGACTGCAGATTGTACTTTATAGGCCAGTATAATATCCTGTCCTGATGTAAGGGTGACTCAACAGGCCTACAGCCAAAGAACAGTATTTAAATATTAGTATCTGTACCACTGAAGTAAAGCTGAACAAAATTGAAACTGCATTTGAAAATCAAAATACGAAAAAAGAACTTTCTTTTGCTCAGAGACAATGTTTAAATTTAAGCTGGCAGAGCTCAAAAGTCACAAATGTTACTGCAGTTTTTCGGATAATAGCCTACAGTGCCAATTGGAAAAAATATCTATACTCTAATCTGTCAGCCATGACTAAAGAAGAGACTTTGAAAATCAGCACTGTTTTGGCATGATTTTCTCTCTGTCCTCTGACTTATACAGAGGTCCAAAAAAACCCCATGCCTGAAGCTAAGACCTCCATCTGTACTAAAATCTCCACCAGTTTCCATGGGAAGAGTAGGGCAGTTTGTTTCGGCATTCTTACGTACCTTTCTTCACAATAAAAGAGTAGGATGTTCTGTACAATCCAATGGAGTTAGCTGAGAGTAGCAAGAGAAAATACCTCATATCTAGACTATACCTCAGTCCAAGGAAGAAGTTGTAGCTTATGATTTATATTCAGAGAGCTAAGGTCGGACAGGACCAGGTCACCTCATCTGATTCTCTGTATCATAGCACACTACATTTGAAGTCTTTACATTTAGTTGTCATTCAACTCATAAATCATTTTTGTGAAGCTTCAAATGTTTTAATTTGTGGAGGGCAGAAATGCAGTATTCCAACATCAGTCTTATCAATAATGCATACAGAGACAAATAGTCAATGCCCTTTTTCTTGTATTTAAATAACCAAAAATTTGGTTTGCATTTGTTGCCACAGTATCATCCCAGGAGTTCATATAAAGATACTTGTCCATTAATTTCCCCAAGTTCCCCAATTAGAGACTGCATTGTGCATATATAAATGCTACTCCCTGTCTCCAGCTCCATGACATTGTGACTGGGTGTATGAAACCACACTTTGTCTGAAAGGACCTACTTTACCAAGTGATGCAGGTGACTATTTTCATTATTTACTCTTCCACCCACTTTAAATAATCCCATAGTGTCAAATATTTATAACCTACTTCCAGGTCACTGATATAAATGCTTAAAAGAAATAGAACTCTTTCAGCGATGAATCCCCCATAATTTTTTGAGATCCACCAGTCAGTTCCTAATGTTCATTGATGTTTGGTTTATCAATATTAAAGAACAGTAACATTTTTAAACAGGATTCTATGCAATAATGAATTAACCCTTTATAAAAGCCTAGTTATTACAACTATGCCATTATTTTTATTAATTTAACTTACAGCCTTCTCAAAAAAAGAAATCATGCTTGACAAGATTTATTTTCATTAAATTAAAATTATGGAGAAAATTGTATTCTAATCCTTTGTCCTCTGAACATTGTAGCAGCTTTTCTGTTACTTTGCCTCAGACTAGTAGGACTTCAACTGGCTTATAAAAATATTTACATTATCAATGTATCTTCCTTGAACACTGATCTAATGCCTTATATCTTCAGTAGTGACTCCAATATTCAAAAGCCAGACAGTTTTTTTGAATAGTAGGTACAAATTTCCAGACCTGGTAGTATTTAGATATAAATCAGTTTAGGCAGAAATCCTCTACAGTTACTGAGATATCACTCACTGAGTGTATGGAGAAAAGTGACTTATTTAATGAAGAACTGTTTACTATGTATGGGGGTGCCTTGTATATAAGCTGATAAAACATATGAAAATGATCATAATTGATCACTCGGCTTTCCTACCTAAACTACAGCTCTGCCCCACCCTCTTTACCCTTGTATTACAGGCTCATGTTTCGAAGGTTATTCTTCCAGAAACATCCATCCCTTCCAAAATCAAATATAAGTGCAAAAGAAGAGAAGARGGGAAATTCATACACATTTTCCTGAAACGTAAGACTGGCTTCCTAAAGATGAGCATTGAACTCCACAAAACACGGACGTGTATATGTCTCCACTTTAGTGCACAGCAGTGCTCTTACTTTCACTGCAAYGCAATTGATCAAGCGTCTTTCCCTTAGGGCAGATGGTCGTGTTACAATGTTCCTGTGCTCCAAACCAGAGCTTATTCCTGCCACATAATAGAGCCACTTCTGAACAGCAGTTTGGGGAGGAAGTACTAAAGTGTGATGCTGTTGGGGTCTATAATTACCTAGATTTATATTATGGGGAAATGGAAGGAGTAAGATTGAGCAAAAATGGGACTCGTTATACCTCTGTCCCATGTCCAGGTTTGAAAAAGGAACAGTTGATTTCAGCCTGAGAAGAAGCCATTCCTAGGATATATCTATCATAATGACTACCATAAAAATAGATTTTTGAGCCAATGGAAGAGAATCTTCAACAAACAAGAACRTCAGAGAATGTCTCATACATTTTATGAATTATACTCCACAGTATTTCGTGGCAGGTGCAATTCAGATACCTTATGCTATGGACAAATAAGTAGGAAACAAAAGCCCAGCATTTTTAGATCAGTAGGCAAAAAATGCCAAAAATGTCTCTCTTTGCACTGAGACAGTAAGAAACACAAAAGACAAAAATGATTATGAGTCATGGCTAAAATATCCCTGCCTCTGTGAGAAGCCAGATAAGGACAGAATGTATGAGAGTCAGTAGTCAGCATGTGTGAGGGAAGCCCACACCAAGATAAAACTGTTCCAAAACATGAATTTTGTGAAATGCAGAAGAAGTTTGAGTCTTTCACAAAACTTAACAGAAATAATGCTACTTAGCTTAGAAAATCTACAGTACTGAAGCTGCAAAAATTCCTTTGGTTCTGTAGAAAGACAGTGAATTAAAGGAGATAAACTAAAACAGATATTTATATCCATTCTCCTGCAAAACTGGTGGCATTTGTACCACTCCCGGGTTGTATGAAAGTGCAGATAAATTTTACATTTCTGCTGATATTTTTGCTTTTGTTTAAAAAATAAAATAAGTTGTTCTCTTAGTATCCAGAGTAGTGTTGGCCCTAACTTCTAGTAGAGTGGCTGGAGTGATAGCATTGCACTGTTACTCTGATATTTGTTTCTTCTGGTTAAATAAGCTTGATCTTGAAACAGTATTTCATGGTAAGTGGTATCAGATGGAAAATTTCTTGTCTTGCTAAAATGCAGCTCAATATCTAGATTTTTATCTGTTTCAGCAGTGTCCCTTGTACACAGTGTGACTGCCAGGAACTAGAACAACAACTGGGAGGTTTTGATTTGATGATCCCTAAAGTTGAAGGGAGAAGTCTCAGGTTTTGGCCTTCATATAGTTCCTTTTTGAGAAAGTATATCTTTCTCATTAATTCTGTATTGTGAAAAAAGATGAAAACACATGTTGCATGTGTGAACTATGCATGACAGACACTGAAAATGTGATTCCTCCACCATTTGAAAATGTTTATTACTGCAGATGCAAAACCAACTCAGGCCTGTATGCCAGGAGGGTCACCAGTGGCCATCTGTGATTCTTCATGCAGATACAGTTTCAAAGCTAGAACCAAACACAGGAATTCTTGAAGAGCTTTTAAATAACCAGCTCCTGTAGATTACTAGGAAAAGGCTACTAAAGTAAACCACTGAGAGAATTTGTAAAAATAGTAAGAAATTCACTGTGTGAAAACATTCTCATGCAAAGAAGGCTTTTACTGATACAAAAAAGATCATAAATTTTTTCAATCTTATTAAAGAGCAAATTATAATGTTCATGATGGAACGGATGAGCAGCCTAAACTCTTCTCTCCCATTGCCAAACTCTGTAAACAGAATTTTCTAGTTACCTGGCAATTGACTTATATTTGCTGACCAAGTGTTTTAGTGCTGTGTGGAATAATGGCCCTGTATACTTTGAAGCCTCAGCTGCAGAGGTAACAAAACTGAAAATCCACTCCTAACACATTGCTCTGGCTTATGTTGCTTTTGGAAGGAAATCTTAATGGCCTTAGAAATCTGTGTCCCCTTGAGTGAGGTTAGAGAGGAAAAGCTATCCAGAGAATAAGCAGGGGAATCTGGCATTGATTTATTGCCTTACAGAGATGATTTATTTATTCTGATTTCCAGTTGTATCTCTTAGATTCTGTAACACAGTGCAATAATTCAAAATGAAAACTTTAAAGGATACTATTTGTGCAGTCCTTAGTAGCCTGTCCTGAAAATATTCCTAAAGCACATGCTAAAGAAGGGATTTCAGGAGATCATCCTACTCACCACCCTGAACCAAAATCTTTCTACATCATAGCTGGCAGCATGTATGTCTTGCCTACTTGTTTAGAATAGTCATAATTTCCTTATACAATTCACTCTGAAGAGTTAGAAGGTTCTTTCCAATGTCTAACTAAAGCCGCCTCCTTTACAATTTGAGTTCATTACTTCTCATCCTGTTCCTAATGACAAGTTCAAATTGCAGAAGGGGAGAGTTGATTGCACTAATTTATATTAGATCAATGATTTGTATTAGGCAGCAAGTGAGAAATTACAACTGGGTCATTGACACAACTCTGCTGTCTGTGGAAGAAAGAAACTTTGTCATATTTCTCACATACATGCTAATACAGATAAAAGAGGTAATAACAAAACTGAACTGTCCCAGCCACTTACTGCACTGATTTGACTCCAGACAGCTGCAATATGAACCTTCTGTCCATTTCCTACTACTCTAGCCCAATCTCTATTTTATAGCGTCTGTTACTCATACTTCCCCAGGCACTCCACATAAAAACATAATTAAAACAAACATTACACTGAATAAGCTTTTAGAAACAAAGTATCCTTTTACTGTCGGTTCCTTCTAGCAAAAAGATATGTGATGCTGTATATTCAAAGGGTTTACTGGGAAGATGAACCCAGGGAACATTTGGAAGACATGAATCAAATGAGCACGGTGTACTAACTAATATGCTGATACTCAACATTCACCACGGGACAAAGACAGTGATGAATCTGATGCATCAACAATATTTTCATATTAATTCCCAAAGCAATTGACAGCCAATGCAGCTGAAACCAAATAAAAGCTGCAGCATGTGGAGTAAGATAAGCTTACATTGACATGAATGCTGCAGTATTTTTTGCAACTTGGGAGAAAGAGCTGGGGTAAAATCAAAACAAGACAAAGGGAGATGCTCATTCATTTTGGTCTTTTTAAATTTGTTTATTTACCAACTCTGTTGGCAATATACCCTCTCGAAAATTGCATTAACTGGTGTGAAGAAAAGTAGATTTGAAACAAACAGGCACTTAACAGCAGAACTCTATGCCCTTAACCAAAATTCTGTTTATTTACAGGATGATTTCACATAACCCAAGAATTTTAATTTTAGCAGCCCAGTGAACACTCTCCAAAGAGGCAGAGAAAACTGGGTCATTTTATATTCTGAATGTTCTGTTTTTAAACTTGAACAACTTCAATTCTGTTAAGACAGGCACTCATTAGAACAAGTGCAGTTGTAAGTTTATCATCATCCTTTTATTTTTGAGGGGTGTTTTTTCTGTATTTGTTCTAAAAGAGTCTCCCAGTTTAATTAAAACCTCCTGAAGCTCTGTCCTCTATAATGTCTTTATCCCTTTACCCTTCCTCTTACGTCAGAAAAATAGATCTTCCTATTGAAAAGAGGAATTTGTGATTTTAAAGATAGCTAGGTTGTAATATTCTAAAATGACTTTGAAATTGGGATACCCAGCTTGATATAATTAGGACTACCCATATAAAACTGATTAAAGCTCATGTGCGTAATAAAGAAATTCTGTATATGTGCAACACGAACAAAGAAACAAATCCCAAACAATTACACTACATAAATTTACACTACATAAACTTGTGTAAGCCTAAGTGGTTATTATTAATCTCCATTATATAGACAGAAAAAAACCTTAGTTTTCCCTAGAAGTCCAAAATAGATAACCTATACTTGTAGTAATATAGGTTATCAGTATAATTTTGTTGTCGAATGTCCAGATCCCTTGGAATTGGCCCAATACCCATAAGAAAAGAAGAAAAATACAAGAACAAATGAAAAGTAAGAACTGCAATATAAGAAAGGACATAAAGAATGGGAGAAAAAAACAACCAACAACCCAATGGACAAATTAATCGTCTCTTTGAGAACAAACGAATCCCACCTTTTCTGAACTTTAATTTTGTCTCTTTCTGAATATTATCTTCCTTCACTTGCATCCCTAGCTGTCCAATAATATTAAAAAAGCTGGCATGTGCAAAAGGCAGTCACACCTAGTAAAAAGCAGTAAAATTATTACCTTTGCAAGACTAATACACTGATGACCCGATGACTTTCAGTTTGAACTACTGAACTGCCTCACAGCCTTTAAAACAAAATAATAGCATTAATTAGTTATAACAGTTCCCTTAGATCCTGAAACACTTCTGGAATTTACATAAATCAAAGAACTTAAAAGCCCAAGGAACCCTTCAGCACAGTGACATTTTTTAAAACTAAGTTATTTCATTTCCAAACTTCTTGAAAGTCAACTCAGTTTTAACTAGTTGTATAGCCACTAGAAAACTAGCATATAATGGAAGTTTTAACCCTCAGACTTGGCAGGCTTCCTGGACAATAATGAATCATGAAAGCTCTAAGATTTATTTAAAAGAAGACTTCAGAGTTGACCTCTAAGTTGACCCCTTCTGTGCACACAACACTGGAATTAAAAGCTGTGCAGGACCTAATTATTTAAGCTCTGTTTACCAGAGAAACACTACCTTCCTTGCTCTTGATGGGGAAATTCTTACCTTCTCTCTCAAATACAAGTAAGTAATCATGTAAATAAATACAAATGAAGGATAGCGAAGGCAACATTTCATTCAGAACAGTGATGGGCTTGTAAAGTCCAAGGTCTTTCAACTAATTTGTTAAACAAGGACAATAGTATGATCATCTATTTAGGAGCAGCAGAGATTTAAAATCAGAATATGCAGGAAGAAAACATGGCTCTCCCAATTGTCACGCGGTGATTTCTTCCTCTACAGTAAAATTAATGAGAAGCATTTTTGATACTGAAATCATCTAAGGACATTTCTCTCCATTCTGCATATTCCTTTTGGGGCTTTTGTCCCAGGATTTCTCATTTACATTCTCTTGGATTTAGCTTGCCTGACTTTTGTTTAGTGTATATGTTCTGTTGGTCTTGGAATATAAATTAAAATGCCATGGGCACCAGACATCTGATGGTATGTGCCAGAGCAGAGGCCACAAAACAATGTTTCAAATTCAAATGGCAAAATGAATAACTTAATGTAGGCAATGATGAATCCTGCCTGCAGATCTACGTCTGAGAGAACAGAATGTACAGAATGATGATTGTTTAGTCCTTTATTAACATGGTCAGATATTGCTATTAATTTGTTCTCACTGTGAGAATGTCTATCATTTTTTCTGTTTCTTTCTGGTCTCCTCTCCAGCCACGGAAGCAGCCTGAAGGAAATGGGAGTCACTGACACTCCTTATTTATACCTACCTGACACTGGTTTGTATCTGGAGAGTCTTAGTTGCCTGCATGTTCATGGATTTTGTAAATGCTATTGTACAGTCATTATCTTTTCTTCTTCCCTCACTGCTGAATAGTGTGGTTAACAGACTGACCATTTTAAAAAAAAAGATGAAAAATGTTATAGTCATCAGAAGCAGGCCCACAGTTACGGTCTAGCTTAGGAAATGTTAATGTGATGTTTGTGAAGTGAAACCCTTGCCTCCTGAAATTAGTGAGGGTTTTACATCTGACTTTGATTGCATCGATATTTTACTCACAGGGAAGATCTCTTGAAGTTCTCTATCTAAAGACTCAGAACCACACGTATGCCTTGCTATAGGATTGTAAAACTGCAAACCTGTACCATAGTGAAGTGCATGTTTTAATTCAGTCAACTCTTAATGTATTAGCCCTATTCATAATTCATATTTCTTGGAATGTGTACTCTCCTGTACTGGACAGGAGAACCAGAATAGGCTAATTGGAGCTACTGGAAGTTTTAAGATGYTGAATCTGCAGCTTTTTGAAACACAACAACCACAAAAGCGGCTTTTTGAGGATGGAAAAGGTTTTTTGTAATATTTATTGTAATTATTAATACTAAAGTAGTCATAATGGCATTTTTAAAATTATACTGTTTCATACTTGAGTCAATTTTGCATCTTTTCTGGCTTCCTGTTTAGAAGGTTATTCTGCACAAAGGATTTAATGTAAGAATGTCAAACCTGTACCATTCTTTTTCAGTGAATAGTTGGTCGGCCACCTGAAACTGTGTAACAAAATTGATTATTCTTGTTTTCCCTTAATAATGATAGAGGTAATCTTCCTGCACAGCAGTGGCTGCAGCATTCTGCTCTTTCTTGTATCCTTAGCAACACAACCAGTTCCCTTATTCAGACAGTTCAGTGCAATATAAATGTGTCACATCCTTTCTGAAAGGGTACGTATCAACAGTTCCTATCACTCAGTATGCAGATACAGTGAGGAGTTAAAGAGTTCATCAGCTCAATAGAAACACATGTCGTTTAGGAGGCCAAGTGGTGTCATAACTCCAGTACATCTTCTTTAGAGCTATGGTTCAAAATGAAATCCATAGTAAAACTGATCTCCAGGTCTTGTCTCTGATATAGAAAGCTTCATTATAAACTATAGTTTATGCCCATATTTAAAATGCCAAACAGATTAAAAACTGACCATTTTTTCTGTTTTGTATCCTGACATTTCGAAAATTATAGGGGAAAATAATTTACTAAACTCAGGGTCAGCCACAATAATGTGAACAAGACAGAGCTATCATTAACGTCCAGCAAAATATGGGAAATTACTATCTCGCTCAATTTTATATGAATATGCAGAATGCAAAAGAGGGGAATGGCATTGATTTAAAAGATACTAAAAATATTAGAACTTTTCACTGCTTAATAATCCACAGAGTTGTCATTTTCAATGAGGAAATTACATCATTAACTCAAGTGAAGAAAAAGCATTTATTATTAATTTTACCTCCGATAAAATCTGACTGATATTCTTTGAAAAGTTATAAAGCAAAATATGGAAGCTTTCAGGGTACTGCTATGGGTGATATTGCTAGCACATGAAATCAAAATGAAACCCCATACATTACTGTAAGAGGTAAGAGGTGAAAATGCAAAGTTTTACCTTCTTGATATTGTCAGTTCTAGGTAAATTTTATTATCTTTTCTATAAATAATATTTAGAATGAAAGCAAAGTAATTGCACTCTGTTCTTCAGCTTATAATGGTAAGACTGTGGTGAAACCTACCTTCCTTCAATAATTATGTGTTTCTCAGTGTGTTTATGCTATTCCATTCCTATCTGAGAGCTATTCATCAGGACAATCAATGGTACACCTCCTCAAAGCAAAATAATCGCTGAGTACCAGATAGGACTGCCATTCGGAGATATGTTCTTTGGAGAGATGGGAGAGAAAGCCTTGATGATTCTTGCATTTTTCTTCCCACCCAATCAGGGTATCATCTGTCAGACCTATCTTTCTATACAGGACCAGAATAAAACCCTACCATGACAGTCAGTTATAATTCTCTGAAGTAGCTGGAGGACAATGAGGGACACCTCCCTGTTGCCGAGCTTGTAATATGTTCACATTTATTCCATTTCTGATACCAAACACAACACAGAACTCTCATATTTCAGGTTATACAACCATCTCACAAGCCTTCTCTTTTAGAAAAGCAGGTAGCTCTGACCACCCCCATTAGCAACTTTTGCCAACATCACTATCCAATCAAGGTGCTTATGGGTCTCTGAAGATGTTGTCAGGTCAAAGGGACAAACCACACCTGAGTTTGATAGCAGTTGCTTTTAGGTATACCCTGTAGATGATCAGCTCAGAGCAGCCATGTAGTTCAAACATTCTTTGACTCCTATACACATTCATCACACTAATTCCCCAAATAAGCTAACACAATAAGCCATATTTGGCTTGACATCTACGTCTGTTCATCTCTGGGAATCTGAATGACCTATTTCCACTGTAGTTCCAAAAAGCCACAATGCCTAAATGCCTATTTAAAAAAAAAAAAAAAAAAGAAAAAAATCCATAGAAAAAGACGGGAAAGTCATACAACTCTATTTTGGACCTATTTACATCTTCAAAACTTTCCCTGGCTGCTTCTACAATCTCCTTCCCTTCAGCTAAGCCCATCTATGGTTAGGTGAAGCAGAAGCAGACAGACTTAACATAGCATGCCTCCTGTCTGTGGGTCAAAGGCAATCTGTCAGATGGACTGACAGACACAGCAGTTGTCTGACCTGTTCTTTCCAAACACCTCTTCCTTCTCTAGCTCTGTATTAGGGTCCAACATCCTCTTCAGTTCCAACTATTGGCTTGACAATAGTGACCCAGCCTACCTGTGAAGAATCAAATGGGCAGTTTCTTCTTATTGTTACCAGTCCATTGTTATCTGAAAGCGTCAAGAGTCTATATGATACTTACAAAGTTAGTACTGATACTTCCTTACCAGTATGAATTAAAAGACATCCCTCATAAAACACAATTGCCCTTGAAAGAGGGATTCTGATTACCTGGTACTTCAAAACATACTCAAGTTTAATAGGTCATCAAAATTTTCCTGCACACTTAAAGCATAGTTTTTAAATACACAATTGCAAGTAAATGAAAATTTATGTCATACACAAAATTAAGATTAAAGGAAAAGGGCCAGAGAGCAAATAAGATGAAGATGGCAGGACTTTTCTGTGAAACGATGTTAAAAACTTTCAGTCTTTTAGTACTTAAAGGGGGCTTATAAGAAAGATGGGGACAAATTTTTTAGCAGGGCCTGTTGCAATAGGACAAGGGGCAATGGCTTTATACTAAAAGAGGGTAGGTTTAGACTGGATATAAGGAAGAAATTTTTTACAATGAGGGTGGTGAAACACTGGAACAGGTTGCCCAGAGAGGTGGTAGATGCCCCATCCCTGGAAACATTAAAGGTCAGGTAGGACGGGGCTCTGAGCAACCTGATCTAGTTGAAGATGTCCCTGCCCATGGCAGGGGGGTTGGACTAGATGACCTTTAAAGGTCCCTTCCAATCCAAACTATTCTATGATTCTATGATTCTATGGCTTAGTACTTCTTTGAATAAGACTATTAAATTGCAATCTGTTTCCGCTTGGAAGATTATTCAAAGAAACAGCATATGGGAAAATACTTGATGGACAAAGTGTCTTTAACAGGCAAACAATTCTATCATTGCATGGTCTTGAGTAAGTGGAAGAATAAACACATGAATTATCCCAACTGAGTTATATCATTAAACAAGACAACATGAACGCATATTTGATGAAACAGTAATGGAAAATATACAGAAAAGTTTCCACAAAAAGCAGAACCAGAAAATGAATACATTAGTGAAAGAGTCAGACAGGTTTACAAGAAACCTTCAAGACTCTATTTAAGAAGTTCATTATATTCAAATGAAGTCGACTGAGCCGTCTCTCTTTTCTAGATAAAGTTGGAAAACGTGCATGATTGATTGAGTATAGCTTAGAAAGATGGTAAAAAGATACAGGCATTAAACTTTCAGCAATGAAAGGACACAGGTAGTTCTTTTGAAAGCTCTTTGTTCACAGCAGATTAAATGCACCTCACCTTCTGAGACAGAAGCCAGATGACAACATCACAAAATATAAATGCTTCATGTTTTTAGAAAGTTTCTTTCTTTTTTCCTCCACTGAAATGCTTTTTGACAAAATGAACAGGCAAGCTATGTACTCACAGTGTTTTTTCCATGTAATTAAATTCAGGATGGTATATTGACCATTATCCACTGGAGACTAAATTTAAGGAAGAAGCATCTCTGACACAATACTCATTATGGCTGTGGGTGCTGCAGCCTCAGCTGGGGACAGAAGAGAAAAGCAGACTCCAGAGCTTTGTTTCATCCCATGACATACCACAACAGGCACAACATGCCACCTTAGGATTCTGTGCTATAGGGAACAACAACAGACTACAACAAAAAGCTAACTACAAGGGGAGTCCATAACACCAGTCCATTAAAATTTGATCAAAAAGTTAAAATAATGATAATTCTTACATATGTTTTATATGTTGCAATTGTCAGACACTGTTCAGTCATATAATGATATTTAGCTGCACATACAGAAATATCTTGTCAGAATGCTTGATTTTATCTGTTGAATTAGAATTCAACACACTTCTCAGTACTCCAAAAATAATCAAGTAAGAACTAAAAGAATATCTGACAGTCAAACAGATGAATGTGTCCCCCGCACAACAAATTCAGAGAACTCTGTACATGAACAGACCTGTGTATGCCAGTATACGACAACACTGTATGTTCATTCAAGTCAAATATCAAAGGATGAACTAACAAGTGATGCAGAGCCTCCTACTGATATAAGCTGTAAACAGATTTTTTGTGCAAAATACGTATGTCTGTTATAATAAGAGATCTGGGGAAAATGCCTCATATTGTGTATTACTCCACCTTTCACAAGCTACAGAGCTACCTAAAACTTTGCATTGCAGCTTCTTGCTGTTATTACTTCTCATATGTTAACATATTGCTATTGGAATGTTAGAGAGGATCAGCTTACACCTAAAGAGTTAGGCGTCTTACTGCAACTGACTTTAGACAATTAACAGTCAGCTCTTAAAGATGTGTTTTAGGCTTCCTGGGATTAAGGAAAAAAAGCCTCACAGTTGTAAAGGTAAAAAGAATAGCTAGCATATTTGTATGATCAGTGTTTGTCATCATTGTGTAAGGGCTAAAGCTCCCTCATGTACCCATGCGTGGCCAGATTTGGCCCTTCTTGCTTATATCCACAAGTCCCTGCTTCCTCCAAGCTACAAGATTGTGTAAAGGCCCTATGATCCCAAAACTCCTTGTTTTTGGAAAATGGAGCAAACAATACTTACTCCCTATCACATCCTTGAAAGCAACCTTCTGCACACATGGCTGTTGTGTTTTATTAAGCCCATCAAGTTAATTAGGACTCTCGAGCACATTACACCTCCCCATCCAAGATTTTTTCAGCCCTCTGCTACATAGAGGTGTGAGACCCTATTACATCACGTCTGGTAGCACACATCTGGCAAGTGAAAACTATTTCTCTTAAAAAAGCATTCACTACTGTAATATTTATTGTGTTTCTTCACTATTACAAAAGAGGATGTATTTTAATAAAGGCTTTTCCAAAGATAGATATGCTTCTGAAGACATGTCAGAAGATTTGACTTAAAGGTAGGGAATTTTTCCATTTAACACTGCCAATTCTAGACGAGGCACTACTTTAGCATACATAATCTATTGAAAGACGATGATCATGAAATCACAGTTCAGACACGAGGATTCCACTACCAAAGGAGATAAACTGCATGTATGAGAGAAAGCCTTTGTTTAAAACAGACCATTGGCAACTCTGGAAGAAGCTTTAGAAATTAACAATAATTAGAACCATGATGTATTTGTGGATCGTATAGAAAGGCGTTGCTATTGGGGATGAGTTMATTCTTCTATAGAGTTTACTGAAGGAGAGAGTTGTTCTGATATTTCCCCAAGGAATCAAATTTATTGTGAATTATTTCAAAGAACCAATTAATATTAAGGGAACAAATTAGGTGACACATGGAGCCAACAGCAAAATAAGATATAATATTTACTTAATGAAGACAGCAGAAAGAAATTTTTAACAGTAATGAATTATTATTCATTATGTATTTTCTGCCATGGTATTTTCTGCCATGGTGGCAACATATCACAAACGAGACTACTGATATGTATGATGTGCTATGGGCAGACTTCCTGAAAGAGCACTGTATTTTTTATAGAATTCTAAGGCAAATAATGCTATTTGTGAAATAGCATGAAAGATGGCACATTCATCTTGCATGCCTGCAGCATGAAAGATGGCGTATAAATACCTGAAGGGAGGATGTGAGGACTGGGATTCTGGGATAGACCTTTACAGATCCAGCAAATGTGTGGTGTAAGTATGATTTTATTGTGATGAATGCTGGTTTTCTTATGAGTTACTTTTGTCTTCCCTTTTTGACAAGCGAGTACTATGGCCTTGCCTTGGCCAAGAGCCAAGTATAAAGTGAGCAGGAAATGAGTATAATAAGCCATGGCAAGCAGGAACAGTGCAATCAGCAGCAACCAACAGGGGAACAATCTGCAAAGGTAGAGATCAGGGGGGCATCCATATGCAGATGTCCAACGCGGCATAGAAGGAGCACACCTAGATAGGGGAACTGTAACATACAGGAGCTAAGCTGTTACCCAAGCCCAACATGGAGATGGTCACATTCCCCAAAGCTCAGTTGCACCACTTAGAGTGGTAACTGGGGCAGTTTGAAGTTGATGATATGTGCATATGTGTGAATATGAATAAGAAGGTCTCCCTGACACCACCTTTCGTTCACTTGGTCTGCCTAATAAATCAAACTTAACAGCGTCATGTTTGGTGTACATCACTTCTTTTTGTGCCACCTTTTCACGTCACCACTAAAATTGGACCAAATGAGAATTACCACTACTAGAACCAGGCTGCTTTGAAGTCTTCCATTAAACCTATCCTTCTGTGTTCACACGAAAACTATGCAACCTCTGGTTTAGAGATATAAAACCTGTTTAGCCTCCATGTATTTGCTGTTATTGTATAATGGCATACTATAGTACTAGTCACATTGTGTTACAAGTAACCTCGGTGATTTACGACAGGTCTGGAGGAAAAAATGTCTACTTAGTATTGTGTTAGCCAAGCACAAATTAGTAAAACTTCATCTCAATCTCCTCCACTCCTGACCCACAATAAGGCCTGCACTGCTGGTGCAGTGACTTAAGCATTCTCCAGAAAATTCACATAGCATAGTGAAAGGAGAAGAATGGACAAAGAATTGTGGTAAGGCAAGTTGAGGTCTAAAAAGATGGGGAGCATTAATTGATTGCTATTCATGGCAATGAGTAAAAGTAGCCATCAGCTCCTATCAGCTTATATGGGAAGGGAGAAAAACATTCTAAAGCTGCCATGTATTCTGCACAGTCCACACGTTAAAACTGAAGTGCAGGCTTTTGTTGAATGAGGCATCTCCTCTTTGGGTGCAAACATTGCCCAAACAGTGTTCATACTGTGCAGATATTTGTGCGGCATAAAAAATCCTAAATTAAGCCTGAGATAGGCACTTTATTGTTGTTGTTGTTGTTGTTGTTGTTGTTATTATTAGTTCTGGGAAGTTTAATACCCATGGCAATTTCCTGTGAGATCATTGATGGTTTCAGTTGATTTTCCCACTGAAAAATAAAACTGATAACTTAATTCTACTGAAAAAGTGCTGCAAACTGGTATGCTGTTCGTTGTTTGGCCCCATACACACAGATATAGAAAAGGTAAGGACACATGACAAGTTTCAGTTTGATGATCCAGAATCAATCTTCTTTAGTTAAAAGTCTAAAATAAAAGACTGACTTCTTTTTTTAACCTCCTTATTATGTGCCTGAAGTTGAGATTTACTCTTTCATTATAATTTTGCTTTATGGCACAAAGTGTTGTTGGGCCCAGCACAACAGCTAGAAACATTCTCTCCTCAAGCATCCACGGGTAACTCCTACTATCATTGATGAGCTGAGAGAGATGCATAGGACATCAGATTCAGAATCTGAGATTTCCCCTTCAGACTTTGTTTAAAGAGACAGATTATTTTATTATTTTGCTTTTGTAGTTTGTGATGCTGCATACAAGGCTGGATAACAACCTTCCACTGCACACCATTCAGAAAGGCCATTTGTGTGTCCCTGAAAACTGTAAGGTCAGCAGAGCCAATAAAGAACTGAAAAACACAGTAATGCCTGATGACTAAGAAGTCTGCTAAAGCAAAGACTGACAAGTAAAATGGATTCAATTTCTCAGTAAAAGCAGACAGATTGTGGTCAGGACTGGTGTCTCTCAAATCAAAAAGTACTAACGCATAATCGTCACACAGATGTCTACTTTGAGTGAGAGCCATATTAGCTCTAAATATTAGTTCTTTGAAAACAAATGGGAGAGAAAAAAAATCACTGCTTTGAAAACAATGTATGTCGCTTACATAGAAGTGTATGTAGCTTACAGTAAGTATATACAGAGGCCCAAATTACAGAGAACTGTAAATCAGAACAAAATCAATACACGTCAGAAACTAGCATGGAATGAAAAAAACTAAAAGCTTTGGAAAATCTGAAGGAATGTAAGAAAAGTTCCACCTGTCCATAAAAAATATAAAAGAAAATACTTTTAAGAACAAAAATCTACTCAGATATATTCATGTCCAAAGTATGTCTTAAATTATAAGTATGGYTGGAAAGAAGAACAGAACCACTTTGGCCTTCTAAATCAGCGTATTGCTGCTTTATCCTAAGCCAGTCATTTATTTTTTTAAATAGCTATATACCCTTTTGACACAAAGTATTAAAAACATTATTTCTCATTGTTCTCTGAGATTTGGTTTTAGTTCCAGCTCTGCAAGAAGAATCTTTCCTTTTAAAAGGAGACTAAGCACCCTGAACTTGGAAGAACAACATACTAAAGAGAAAAAAACAAAACTGGATTTACAGCTGTGATAGGAGGTGTGGGGAGGATTCTGGATTCTTTATCAGACTGTCGGGTTACAGTGTTTACTTTCTTCATTTACCAGTTGAAGGGTGACCTGCTCGCTCTACATTTTGCAGTGATATGGTATCTTCTGAAAACAGTGGAACTCAAAAAAAAGAGAGATTGCTTCTTATTGCTGTGGAGTGAAAATGAACACTGGAGACAAAAATGAACGAAATAGGCACATTTATGACCTCTGTTCATCTGAAAATCTTTTATTGTTTTTACTTAAGACATAAAGATCTGGATTTAGCAAATAATGTTCTTAACACTAATCTTTCTACTAACCTTCTAGCAAGAGTGAATTCACCTCACCTAACATTTGTATCCATATTTGCATTTATACTGGTTGTGTAAGATTTCTTTGCAGTTAACCAAGCAAGGCAGGTGCAACTGTAAGGTGATTCCTCCTATTTCTCATAGACACTTATCTCAGGATGTAACGATTGCCATCCTAGAGATGCCTGTTTCTCTCCATTAGATATTGAGGGAACCCAGGCAACTAGATTAGACTGACTAAAGTCTGGTGAGCTCATTATCATCTGATACGTGTTGGTGAATCAGGAGTCACCCAAGTGTGTCATTCTACAACTAATTAAAAAGTTAGTGATTACTTTATCTGTGACACATCTTGTTGAAGATCTTAGGAGTAGCAGGAAGTGCTAACAACTGACAGAAAGAGGTAACATTGGCAACAATTCACTGGTATGTTTTGAATTTTATGTGCTTGCAATTGTTGCCAAACTATGCAATTATTTGCTGTACTGGACCTTCATATTTCTAGGGGACATCTGTCCGTGGCAGCTAACAGCCCTTTTTTCTTCAGCCTAGATACAGCCAACCACTTTGTTTCTTTTTCAGAATTTATTTTATTTTATCCTGATTCCTGACTTTCTATTACTATTAAATATGACAAAAATGAACACTCTGAAAGTATAAGGTTGCTGTACCTAAAAAAAAATCAGTCTTATGAAATACGTAACAAGAAAACTAAAATTAAGAAGGGTGTTTAATTATTTCAAAATGAAGATATGTAAAAGCTATTTTCTGTGCAATTATCTATAATCACATACCAGTTGTAATAGCTGTATGAACATTCTTCAGTGTTAAGTAACAAGGACCTGATCTCCAATTTCTTTCCTCTAAACCTCATTTTACAATGTCATGAGTAAGTCATAAGTAATAGATCTGAAAAGAGTCTTCCAGCTATTCACTTTCTTATTGTCTGGGTTTCATAATTACTATGTAGAATTTCATATAAGAGCACTGGAAAAAATTCTGAACCAACAATCTAGAAAAGCCCCTGCAAGCAGTTACTACTAGACTTGCTGTAACTTCCAGTTAGTAAAATGCAGGATTTTCATCTTAAAATGACAAKGTACTACATATCCTGAGCCTAAGCCTTCGTACAGCGATGAATGATTCTTGAATTTTCTTGAACTAAGAGGGTATAACCATATCATTTCACAAACTGCATTGTATTTTATGTTTTTTTCATTTCTGTCACTTCTGTGTAATGGAATCCTGAAATATTTCGTTTGAATAAATATGCAAATATGACTCATGACTTGCACAGTAAAGGTAGGTCTTAGCCATAAATTAGACACAAAAACTAAGCTAAAAGTTAAATGGAACACAGAATCCCATTGGTTATGCAAGGGAAAAAATGAACAGAGTTTTATTGACTTATCTAAGATATGTCAATAAAATGTCAAGTTTTATTGACTTACCTAAGGTAAATCTTTATCATATCTAAAATATGATGTAAGGATGAACAAAGCAATTTTGAAGAATTATTCCTGTTGCCAAATCACAGAGAACAGATGAACAGGTCAGCTACTAATGACAGAGGTCATTTAATTTGCACCTCAGAACTATGCTTGCAGCCTAGGTGGAAAGGCTTTTTTCATGTTTATATGTATGCTATATAAATATATTTTAACTAAAATACCTTATAAACATCCTTATATAAACTTGAACTGTTTCCACAGACGGAAAGGGGTTGATGCATATGCTGTGATTTTCCACCATCTTCTTGGGATCAAAATGCTATTAAATAGTTCTAAATATACAATGATATTGCATTTATAGAGAGGGAAGAAAGGTCCTGTCATCATTTATTAATCAGTGGAAGCATGAATGCAAAACTGAAATTCAAAGTTTTAAGATCTTAGTGACTTGACACCCCGAAGTCTCACCCCACATTTAATGAAACCTCACTGTTGCAGTTTAACCCAGCAAGCAGCCAAACACCACACAGCCTCTCGCTTACTCCCCCTTGGTGGGATGGGGGAGAGAATCAGAAGGGTAAAAGTGACAAAACTCATGGGTTGAGATAAAGATAGTTTAATAGGGAAAGCAAAAGCCACGCACGCAAGCAAAGCAAAACAAGGAATTCATTCACTCCTTCCCATCGGCAGGCAGGTGTTCAGCCATCTCCAGGAAAGCAGGGCTCCATCACRCCTAACGGTTACTTGGGAAGACAAATGCCATCACTCCAAACGTCTCCTCTTCTTTCTTCTTCCCCCAGGTTTATATACTGAGCATGACGCCCCGTTGGCCAGTTGGGCCAGCCATCCTGGCTATGCTCCCTCCCAGCTTCCCACGCACCTGGCAGAGCATGGGAAGCCGAAAAGTCCCCAACTAGTGCAAACATTACTTAGCAACAACTAAAACATCAGTGTGTTATCAACATTATTCTCACACTAAATCTAAAACACAGCACTACACCAACCACTAGGAAGAAAACCAACTCTATCCCAGCTGAAACCAGGACACTCACTCACCCAGCCCAAAGCAGATTCTGATCTGGATCTATTCTTTGAAGAACAGGCCAATACCTATTCAAAAGTTGAGATATAAACATTAAAAAAAAAAGGAATTATGGATTTATAAATACCCTGAACAGTCATAGAAAAGGAGCAGACAGAGTGGAGGAACATGCATTTTCATTCCTGCTTTCTAAAACTGCATTGGTAACTAGCCAAATGGGATTTTTATAATTTTTGGTCATTACTTACATATTTTTATTTCACAAGATGAGCAATATATAACCATGTATATTGCTGGTAGCTCTTTCCAAATGTTTTGAATTCTGCTTTTGAGTACATGTTCTCAAAAGCTTGTACTTTCTTTTTTACTTGTTTTGTAGAGATTAAAACTCAAAAGTCTGCAGTTCTGATGTGCCACAGGACTAACAGCTGGTAGATATAAGCTGCCTATGCTTTCAAGATTGATCCTGTGAAGACATATGCAGCTAACTAATTTTATGCACAACAAACCTACTTGTGCATAAACTAAATACATGCATAAATGTTTGCAAGTTCTGGACCTTAGCCAATGCCACAAAATAGCTCGCAATGTGTATGAACTGTTCAAAGATTCCTCATATGAATACAAAACCTTTTTCATTACTCTATTTGGAACTGATTAGTAAATAGATGGTTTGTCAGAAATACCAGTCTTTAGCTCTGACAGGTGAGGCAAGCAATTAACCCAACAAGTCATTCCTCTTTGTGAATGTTTTCTGGTAAAACTGCACATTTTAAGACATGAATCACCATAATTTATTAACTCCATCAAAAGAGAAACAACTGTGTAGCTGACCTTGCTAAACAATTTGGGCAAAAAACTCTGGGTAGCAAAAAAAAAATTAAGATGCAAGTAAATGAAAAGCAGGCATCACTCCCTTTTCTGGTTTAGATCAAGATCCTCAGGATACTTAAGAGATCTCATGCAGTATGGATTTTCTGAGGCAGACAGATCCCCTCTCTTCCCCCCCTCCCTTACCCCAATACTTTGCACTGTAGTATTGCCTCTTTTCAAACACTATAGTAATGGCTGCTGGCTGCATCTTCTCTTCTATCCATATTAGAGTTTCAGCCAAGCTTGAAGGTTAAAATAAGCCTGAGTCTCAGATCTGTTTATATCTGAAAGCAAAATAAATTCGGAGGACAACTAATTTATCCCTTTTGTTTGTTTGTTTTCTTTAGGCCTTATCTCACTAAAATAACAAATGTTCTCACTATCTGTAAATATTTAACAGAATATGTATATGTACCTAGATGTTTCTTGGTTACAAAAATGTATTGTTGGTATTCTCTAAGGAATCTAAATAAATTACATTTTGCTCCCAAAGTCCACAGAATTTCAAAAGGATGGGAATAACTGTGTTTTAAAAATGCCCAAACAACTAGCTATTCAGATATTCAGCCAAAAAAAAACAGACATTACACCAAAATATAAAAAATAAAGCCATGATCTTAAATCGCTCTTTTTATAAAATACTGAAACAGCATTGACATTCCTATCCAAACTTAGAAATCTTTCCAAGGTAATCTGTCCAAGGATCCCAATTAGCCATATACAAAAAGTCTACATTTGATGTTACTTCACAGAAGAAAATTGTAAGAAAATACTTCTTAAAATACAACATAGATGAAACATTCTAGGCTCAATCCCAGAAGTGCAGAGTGGAGTGACATGTATCACAAGGTATACCACTAGTGATCACAACATAGGTCATAACAGTGTTTTGGCTTCATATGTCATATAGCACATCTAATAAACCAAGCATCTCCAACTGCAAATTACTGAAGAATAAATTACTGGACTTTCCATTTCTTGTGGTTCCCCAGATCGCTTTTTGTAGTTCCCCCGACTGCTTCTCTGTTAACCAATACTTTATTTTAATAATTTGTTTTTGTTGTTATAAACATCAGAGTATTTTAAAGAAGGTTGATGTGACAGCCCTTGGCATTATTTTGAGTTTTTGAAAATTACAAATATCAGGTTTTGCCCCTATAACTTGCCATATCTAACTTCTATGAGTAAGATCAATATGAAACAAGGTCTCACAGATTAGTGATCCAGCAACACCATTACTGAAGTTATTCTTTTAAACAAATGAATGTAAAATTATATTGGATGAATGGTCTTGGAACTCCTGAGTTATGAAATAAGCTAATGCTACCCGGAAAAAGAGAAGAAAAAAGATATTCTGCATGGACTTCCAAAACTGTGTGTATTAAATGATTTTAACAATAAATTTATGTCCTTATGTGGGTCAAACAATAAAAAATGAGCTGTATTACATGATTTTGTACACATTCCCTAATGAACCATTAATGATTTGGCTTAAGATAATTCTGCCATTAAAATAGTTAAGGATGGAGACAAGACCTCTAATTTTGAGGAGACAACTAAGAGACAAGAAATTCTAACTGTCACTCTTCGCTTCAGCTTCTTGGTTTCTCTATTTCTTATGTACTCTAAGTTACTAACTTGTTATGAGGATTAATTAATTACTTTTTGGTTTAGAAAAAAAAGAAAAGCCATGGAGATCAGGAGTATCACAACAATATTTTTTAAACAATATCATCAGTTCAATTGTTCAGACCAAATCATACAGTCATGGCAATGTTGTCTGTACGAGACCTCTAGAAGACATCTAGGGTAGCTTCCTGCTCATAGTAAGACCATTGCCAACTTTAGAGCAGGCTAGCTGTGGATACATCCAGCTGAATTTTGGAAATCTCTCAATATGGAGATTCCACAAACTCCCCTGGGCAACCCATTCTAATGCTTCATTAACTTTAGGGTGAAGAAGTTTTTCCTAATCCATAACCTGAATCTCCCAAGCTGCAATTTGTGGTCATTACTCCTTGTTATACCACCTGCTACTATCAAGAAGAATTTGGCTTTATCTTTCTAACTCCCCTTCATGTTCTTGCAAGCTGCTATTACATTGCCCCTTAGCTTTCTCTTCAAACTAAACAAACCCCCCTCCCCCAATCTCCATCTATAGATCACATGCTCTAGGCCCCTGACCATCTTTGTTGCACTCTGCTGGACCTTCCCCCAGTTTCTCTGCATCTGTTTTGAACAGGGCATCCAAAACCAGACATAGTATTCCGGGAGGTCCAGTCTCACCAACACTAACTGTAAAGGAGTAGTAACTTCTCTCGACCCATTGGCCACATGCCTCCTAATGTAGACCAGTGTATATCATGTGACTTATTTGCACTGAGAGCACACTTTTGGCTTAAATTCAACTTGGCATTAGTTGTGACCCCCATTTGGGCTACTACTCAGCCACTTGGTACACAGCCTGTACCTATGTGCAGGGTTATTCCATCCCAGATACAGAACTCTGCACTTCACTGAATTTGGTAAGGTTTCTGTTAATCCAAACTTCAAGTTTCTCAAGGACTCTCTGGAATGTAGCTTTACCATTAGGTATGTAGGCCACTCCCAGCTAGTATCATTCACAGATCTGCTGAGGCTGTATTTTGTTTCATCATCCAGGTCACTGGTGAAGACGCTGAACAATGCTGGCCCCAGTATTGGCCCCTGGAGTACTCCCCTTGCTACTTACTGGCTGCCAACAAGATACCAAGCCATTGAGCTCAGTGTCCAGCCAATTTTCAGTCCATCCAGCAGTCCACTCATCCAGACATACTTTCTCAGCTTCCAAATGATAATGTTGTGGGTGTTGGTGTCACAAGCCTTACTAAAACTGAATATTTTTAGAAGTTTTGACGTAACTTGGAAATATCAAAAGAAAATCCATGTTTGGAGCTGAACATTGCTTTTTTGGTATTGTAATGCAACAGCCAAGTGCCTAAAGACACCAGTCAGAATATGGGCATAACTACTTGAGAGTATATGTTTGTTGCTCAACAGAACGTGAAGAGACTTCAATCACCAATACATGAACAAGGTCTACCGTAGTGCTGCATCAACAGCTGGGATCCTGAAGTAGTTAGCTGGTGGCTAGCTAGCTGGTGATCAGCTCATTTCTGAGCAGGCTAGAATTATTGTAGAAGGATTTTGAGCTTGCTTTAACAGAAGAAGTAGAAGTAATGTGCTTTATGGTTAAAACTAAAACGGTTGTTTACCTACTGTAATCCAGGCTAGCAGAAGGAACATGGTATGGTATTTAGAAACACCATTGTTTTCTCTCATGTATTTTAATATTGATTTACCAACTATTTCTCAGCTGAGTTGAGTACACAACAATGTTATTTTTACTGGCTACACAAGTCACTTTTGTCAGGTTCACATCAACAGCTAGCCTTGGTTATTTCTTTGGTTATTGTAACTTCACCTTGCATTTCATAATTTCACCTTGCATTTCATCATTCCTTCGGAGGCTTAAATCTCTTCTGGCTGTACTACTGAAAATCTGAAACACTTCAACTGAGTTAATAGAGTTTGTACCTACCTTGTTTGATGGACCCAAGCCGACTCTCTGGATCAGGGATTGAGTGTTCTCAGAAGATCAGGATCATCTTCTTGCTATCAGCCTGCAAGAGGAAATCTGAGCTTGGAGTTTGTTAGGCATTTCCTTAAAAGACTCAGTCAAACCAGCTAACACAATGAACACTTCAGCAACATCCAAAATACCCAGGATTTCTTCTTAGCTCCTGAGCCCAAATGCCTCTCCCAGTTACAATACCATCAGATGTCAGGGATACAAACCCCCTTCTCCTCAGACATTGCCTTCTATGGAAAGGAAATGTGGATGTGTGCCAGAAGAGATCCATGACATGGCTCAGAGCTGCAGAACTCCAAGACTTGCGACAGCACATACCTAAATACCTAACATTCAGTGAAAACACATGCATCTTATTTTCATTTCCTTTGGTCAAAGGCCCTAATATTTTCTTTTTCTCTCTTAAGTGTATGTAATTTATTCCAAAAAGCCAGTGCACCACAAAAGCAGCATCTGAGAAACAGCTCAGAGTTCAAAAGGTTGCAGCATCACACTGCAGATCTAACCTTACTGTAATGCTCACTTAGCCCTATCCTTCTTCTTCCTTCTGTGCCTCAATAGGCAATAGTAAGTATGTGGGTGGAAGGAATCACTTGAAGTTGACAGTTTGTTACAGTTCCTGAGAGCTGCACAGAATTCTCTCCGAGTCACTGTGTCAGGACTACATTTCTCTTAGCCACAGAATTGCTCTCAGCAAATTGGAGCCTCTTCCCTGTCCTGCAGAGGAATGTACTTCAGACCAAAAAAAAGGAACAGTAATACCTGTAAGTGGCTCAGACTAGAAGAAAGTAACATAAAGAAGCAGATATCTGAAAATCACGTTAGCCCTTCTTATCTCTTACCTTTCTGAGATCTCTTATCTTTCTTAGATTACAAAGAATACTCTATGTACTTCAAGTTATAGTCTTAGGGAGGCTAAAGGTATTTATAGGACACCATGGGCATCCATGTCCAAAATACATCCTTAAAATTCACCATCAAAATCCAGAGTCCTACGAGTTTTCTCATTAGACTTGTCAGGACTCTAAATTTCTGCTACTGGGCAACTACAGAACCACCTAAGGGCTGGCCATGCTCAGTTTATCTCATGCTAAGCTCAAACAAGAAGCGCATATAAGGAATTACCCACATAGCTTACCTCTGAGGTCCAAAGCCTACCAGTAGTGCTTAGAAAATGACAAACCGTCCCACAACACACAGTCAAAAAGGCATAATACCCTGCTCCTCATCCTCTACTACCAAATAGAGCACTCATTCAGAAGCTGGAAGAACTATCTTGAAATTTCTTCTGTCTGGATATAAACCTTTCTCTTAGAAATGTAGCCTAAGCATAGGTCTGTACATTAGCCTTATGATACTCTTAACATGTTAGCAAAATGTCTTTATGAATACCGTGTCTACCCACCTGACATTCCCCAAGCAATGTACAGGGAGCGAGGGCATCTAGAATCTGAGGACATAAGAAGGCATTTAAAAATTAGGTTAAAGTTTTCAGTGGTGCAGCACCAGCACAAAAGCAGACTATGCTAGCAGAAGACTGTGAAGGTGCCCTAAGCATACTTGAAAGTCTGATCCTAAGATCTATGTGCCAGACAGACCAATGAAGCCTGAAATTCTCCTGCTTGTACTGTTAACTGCCTCACCTGCAAGGTTCTCATTGCTTTAGCTTCTTAAATACAAATTAGAGACCAGGAAAGAAAGAGAAAATGCATGGGGCTTTTAAGTGAGTTTTTGTTGACATCATTCCATATGAAACGTTTGTGGAGAAAAATGGTTTTGGAACAAAGCATGTGTAACTTTTATGGAGTAAATCTGACATACAGCAGCACTTGATCTTCTCACATAGTTTGGTTCCAAATGTTAGAAGTTATGACAGCCTCATAAACCAGGAAAATTCACTGTGTGGTTTCCTCAGGATTATAGCACTTCATTCCCACATTTCACCTATTGACCTCTTCATTCATTCTTGTCAGTGACATTTCATTGTATAGTGCACACGTGATTCAGAACTAGAAAATAAATTCCAAGAACTCATATCCCTTTTCACACAGGGGATGAATGATTTATTTTTAAATAAATCTACAATGAAATCAGGAAAATACTGGCTTTAAACAGGAAAAAAGTAATAAATAGATGAGTTTCAAAGAGGCCTTGTGTTTAGTGGATATATTCAATTGTAAAAATGTAAGAAGGAGCCCGAATCTAAAGCTTTAGCTCTAATTGTCTGTCTGATAAATTACACAAACACAGGCACAGCCAAATAGAATGAATGACCCCACAGACAGTTGGTGCTTGGTACCAAGTTAACATGGTAAGTCTGTAGTAAAAGAAGCCTGTCTTATCTTTTTAGTCCATCATGTTTCTGCTCTCCTGAAGTCCATGGTTATAATTCTGTTATTAATCTTCCTCACTTCTCTCAGTATCTTAAACTCTACCATTTCRTGATGGCTAAAGCCAAGACTGCCATGAGCTTCACACTCCCAACCAGTTCTTTCTGAGAGTAATAGATCCAATAGCGCATCTTCCCTAGTCAGCTTGTCCATCAAGAAATTGTATTAAACACACTCCAGAAATCTCCTGGATTGCTTCTGCCCGGCCATCTTTCAGTAGGTTTGGAGTAGCTCATATTCCTCACTAGAATCAGGGCCTGCACCGGTGATGCTTCTTCCAGTTGTCTAAAGAAAGCTTCATCTACTTCTTGTTATTAGGTGGTCTGTAGCAGACACTCACCATGAAGTCACTCTTGTTGACTCTTTGATGCTCCTTTACCCATAAACATGCAAATTTGAGCTGCTTTGTGCCTTTGAGCTTTGTGCCCTTGTGTAAACTGCAACCCCTCCTCCTTGCTTTCCTGATCTGTCCTATGTAAAGACTCCATGTCCACTCATCACAACACTCTGTTCAAGCAAACTATCTCACCATGTCTCTGTGATCCCAATGAGATCATAGCTCTGCAGCTGCACCTGGACTTYTCCTGTGTGTTTCCCATGCTGTGTGAATTGATGCACAGGTGTCTGAGATAGGCCTCCAGTCACACTGCTTTCTCAGTGGAAACATGAGAGCCTCCTTCATGCTGTGTTCCCAGACACTTCCTTACTGCCTCTCATGCCTCCCCACACTTCTCTTCAGGCTTTAGTCACCATTCCCCAGCAAACCTAGATTAAAGTCTTCCTCACTTGTTGGCAAAGATGCTCTTGCCCCCTCACGTTAGTCCATCTCCCCTGTGGTTTTTATTCTTCAAAGCGAACCAAGTAGTTATCAAAGACAAAGCCTTGCACGGGACGTCAGCTGTGCAACCAGGCATTGACCTGCCAGGTGCCTTTCTGCTACACTCAGAATCAAGGATGTGAGGTGTAGGAATAAAGAAAAGACAAAGAAGTTTTCAGCATAACATGTTGTTTTCCCTGGGTTATTTCTTTGTCACAATGAGCTACCCAGCTTGTCACCATTCTATTTTCCATTGCATTTTGTGCTTTCTGTAAGTCTTAAAAATTACCTACTAACTTTTGCCTGTTTGTAAATTTTTTACGGCAAACACTCTAGTGGGAAGATCTTTTTTTTCAAAGTACAAAAACAGAAAATGAAAGTAAGAAAGTCAGAAACACCAGAGCTGTGATCTGTATTGGAAAAAAAATCCACAGGATTTTGAGAGAAAAAAAATCAGATAATGATTGTGAATGAAATAACAATGTTAGTGAATCAAAAGTTGCCTGTCTTTCAGAAAACAAGGCTGAATCCAATCAGTTTTCTTAGGTCTGCTCTGAATATGTCTAAACAGCACATTTTAAAGCAGAAATCTTTGTACAAAATTGTTTTTTATTATTGCTTCTGTAACAACCTTAAGTGTAATACCAAGGAAGAACGGGGTGCTCTTAGAGCTTTTTTTTTTTTTTTTTTTGCTGAGCTGCCTCTTCTAAGCATATTTGCTTTTTCCTGTGTCAGTATATGAGTTCTTAACCTGGAATTAAAATTATTACGTCATTTTTATCAAAATATGGTTTTGGGGAGTGAGAGAAGAGATATCGGTATAGTTTAGAAATTAAGTACCTAGTGATCTGACTAGGGAGATACCCAAGCTGGTACAAATGTTTAACAAACTGAGGTTATACTGTGTGACAATAAGCTGCTATTTCCCAGATGATGTACTCAGTGTTACGGAGTGATTTTTACATTTTCCTGTAACAATACTTAATCAATGTTCTCTTTCAGTCCACATGTAAGACATCAATGAATCATTACTTCGGGAGTGAATACCAGTTTTACCTGAGCTGCATCTGTCAATACTTTACTCTGCGCGATTTCATTGAAGCAAAACAGAATAAAAATTTCACATTCAAAAAGCAGATTGAAACCAACATGCCCAGCCTTGCAAAGACGACAAAGAAAAACAGTATCCAACAAAAAATCCCTGCCTGCTTGCAGCATTGGTGACATGGCAATTCAGGCCAGATAAGAAGTGCCTCCGATTAACTTAAACAAGTACCCACTTGTGTAGGGGACAGCAGTCTCTAGGCAGCAGCAGCGGGAAAGCTTGGAAGCACAATATTGAAGGTCTGAAGAAGAGAGGACCAAACAGAGGAAAATGAGRCGGCTTCAAGAAGACCTACTGTAAGACTATACTTCCAAAAATGCAGGGGAGTCTCAGTGTGCACCCAATCTGGGAACATCRTGTGAGCCCTTAAATTATGTCTACTGGCTTGTGAATATTTCCCTTTCCTTTTGCCTCTTTCTCATTCTCTTTGCTCCACTATGACTTACCCACCATGAAGCACTACATCTTTTACTTTTCAACATCGATCAAGACATTAGTCTTAGCTCAGCTCTCTATCGATAGAACATAAGAAATGTTTTCATCCCACATTATGAACATGGACATTTTTTAACAATACAACCAGAAATAAAATTTTCAGAATCTTTCTCCATTTCTGCCAATAATTAGCCAGATCACACAGCAAGGAAAAATCACACTCTTCCTGCTATAAACCTCGCTTGTTCAGGATCATTCTTGTCTCTGAAGATGTTAGAAAAAGCCAAGAGACTTCTCTAAACCTTTTTATGGATGATGTGCTAAAAAGAAAAGACCTAATCAGACAAAAAATTCACTCTAAACAACTCACCTAGCAATATTGTTTCTATTAGTTCATCTGCATACTTCAGTTAAATTTGTCAATGTTTGCAGATTAGTCCTTTACTTTTTGATCTGTCCTTAAGGACTCATTAAAGTAATTGGACTGTTTAGCTTGCCCCCCATTAAATACTCTTTTCCACTTTGTAAATATAACTATTTCCCCTCAGTTTTCTTCAAACTAAGGAACACCGGTGCTTGCAAACTTCTCTTGTAGGTCTTGCTTGCTAAGCAAATCTTTACTGCTCTATTTAAATGCACAAGAAAGTTTTACACTTAATATTCAAAGACGACTAAGCATGACTCAGTTAGCAAGCAACATTCCATCACAATCTATCCACAAGGGATCACTGGTCCCCAGACTTTTTTAATTCCAGATTAATATCACTACCAAGTGAATACCACTACCTTACTTTTGCTAAGTTCAAATATATATAAATCATAAGCCATGTATTAATGATGGAAATGACGGAAAACCCTGAAACTACATTTACACAGTGTAACAGGCATTCTGCATGCACAACTGCTTGCATTTTTATTCTACATTGTACACTGCTAATCTCAAATTAAATCTAAAGTCACATGCATGAATAGCATATGAAATGCTGCACATAAAGAAGAGTAAACCAAAGCATTGTGTGCAGTACAGTTGAAAAAATCATTCTATTTATTACCAGTATGGCTTCTGCTGGAGTACCATGTTGTATGCTGTACATAGTACCTGAAGAAAAACATGACTCCTTCAGAAAATAAACCTCAAAGAAGAGTATCTTGGATGATCAGAGGCTTAGGAAAAATAACATAGGAGGGAAGACTGAGAACTGGATTGATATAGTGGAGTGAGAGGATCAGGAGGACAGTCTTAGAATATGCAAAAAAGTTTTCCACAATGAAATAACAGTTTCTCCATGGCTCTATGAAACAGACAAGAAGTAGTGAACTAACTGCAGTAAGAAGTGAGATTATCATAAGCATCAGGAAAAGCTTCTCAAAGGTAAGACAGTGAAGCACTGGGACACATTGCCTAAGACTGCGAAAGCTTCATGACTGGAGGATTTTTGAAAAACATTTTGTTTATACAAATATCTATCGGGAATTAAGTAGAATTTATCTTGCTTTGGAGCAAGGAGATGCTAAAATTTATCTCCTGATGTCCTTTCCAGTTCTACTTAGCAATTGAGATATTTCCATCACTACCATTAAGAAAACAAAGAGCAAACCAAATCAATACAGGTACAAAGTATTCCATTTAAATGAAAAAACAAAACAAAACAAAACCCCACCTTTTTACTGTGGGTGTGGTCAAACCCTGCAACAGGTTGGCCAGAGAGGTTGTGGAGTCTCTGTCCTTGGAGACATTTTAAACTCGACTGGATACGGCCCTGAGCAACCTGCTCTAGATGACCCTACCTGGAGCAGGGGGTTGGACTCAACAATCTCCATAGACCCCTTCCAACCTCATCCATTATGTGGATGTACATCCATTATATACTTAAACCAGTGATTCTAATCTGTCACTCAGGCTGTGACTAAGGCCTTGATCCAGCTTGTTTGCAGTTAGTAGTCTTACAATTTATTTATTCTAGCTTTTGTTATAATTCAGGCTGTCCTGTTTCTTAGAGAAAGTTCAAGAGAAGGGTTGGACAAAGGCCTGAATATCAGTAATTGCAGACTTACAAATCAGTTCTCACCGTGGTCAGAAGGGAAGAAACCCAAGCATCTGGGTATTCAACCATGAATTTGAGAACAGAATGTCTATTAGAAGTAGGCAAATATTCATCTGAGCTGCTATCAGATATAACAAGAACTGTGCTACAGAAGACTTTTCCCAAAAAACGCACATCTTTGCATCCTCTATCATAGAAATTCTTGTAATCAGTGCATTTTTCTTCATGATTCTTTTAAATAAACAGCTACTGAAATCTGAACACAGGCTGTCATTACCATGGAATAACTGCTCAATTAAAAATGCAGATTAAATTAAGTACTTGTCTTTAAACACTAGTAAATAAAATAAGCATAAATATGTCATTTTGCTAAGTTGTATATAGAAAAATAAAGATTTTAGCAATACACAACCTTTTTAATTTTTTTAAGACATATTGAATATTAACGCTGTGATATTTGGAAACTCTGAAATTCATTTATGGTTTTCATGCGAGCATTCCAATAGCTAATAATAACATGGAAGCTTATAAACAGAAAAACATTTAAATTCAAGCTAAGCTCTACACTTCTACACTTCATTAAAATATAGAGAAAAATCCCTTTTCTTTTTCTTTTTTTTTTTTTTTTCTCCCAGTGATAGTCCTATTGAGTGGTAGTTCTATTTAGATAAAACATTAAAAAACTATGCTGATCATCAGCTTTTTAATCAGTGCATTCTTCCATATTCTGAAACATACTGTATTTTAAAGTAGTCATGAGAATAGGATTGGATATCTTATTTTTATCAGTGGTATGCATTACTGCAGTTTTAGAGTTCTGGATGAGAAGTCAGAATTGAAGCAACTGCTGCTGTTCTAATAGAAAGTGAAGCCTTTTCACTACCCATGGGAAAGGCTACAAACTGCCTAGGAAAAGTTTCTGCAAAGACATGATTATTGTGCCTCTCATATACAGTACTGCTGAGAAATTGAGAGAAAAGCCATAGAAGTCCTTAAAATGTCAAAAAGCACATCTTCTCATGAAACACTATAAAAGATCAATCTCTCATCAGAAAGAAAGAAGGGGTATGATCTGATTACTGTTGAGATATATGGAGACAACATGAACCAAAGGCTAAAGCTTCAAACTAGATAATATTAGACAAATAGGCATAACATTTTAACATGAAGAATAATTAACGATTGGAGCAACTTCAAAAAACTAGGATGGGTTTTCCGTCCTTGACATATTCAGGTTAAGCCCAGACATTGTTCTGAAGATATACTCAAGTTTGCACAGCAATTAATTAAAGGAAGACTCAAAGCCTACAGAATGGAGACAGTCAGTCAAGATAACAACAGAGGTACTCAACTCAAAGGGCTCAACAGAGTAAGTGGCAAACCTGCCATAGAACTTAAGAAAATCAGAATTTCTCTGGGCTAGTAGCATTTCTCAGTACTGAAAAAAATGCTGTCCTGGTTTCAGCTGGTGTAAAGTTAATTTTCTTCCTAGTGCTGTGTTTTGGATGTAGTATGAGAAGAGTGTTGATAACACACTGATGTTTTTAGTTGTTGCTAAGTAGTCTGCTAGTCAAGGACTTTTCAGCTTCCCATGCTCTGCCAGGTGCACAAGAAGCTGAGAGGGAGCATAGCCAGGACAGCTAACCCAACTGGCCAACAGGGTATTCCATACCATATGACGTCATGCTCAATATATAAATAGGAGGCGTGGTCCAGGAAGTAGCGATCGCTGCTTGGGTATCGCTCAGCGGGTGGTGAGCAATTGCATTGTGCATCACTCATTTTGTATATTCTATCATTATTATTATTATTATCATCATAATTATTTTCCCTTCCTTTTCTGTTTTATTAAACTGTCTTTATCTCAATCCACAAATTTTACTTTCTTTTTTCTGATTCTCTCCCCCATCCCACTGAGGGGTGGGGGAGTGAGCAAGTGGCTGTGTGGTGTTGGCTGCCTGCCGGGTTAAACCACAACAAATGCAACTGCCTTTGACTGTTTCCCCTAAGATACAGCTCCCTAGCCTCCAAAAAGAGTTAATGCTGTAWTTATTATTAATATAATACACACTTTATTAAGATATCTCACTAAAATTGCAAGATAGTTGTTTTCCAAAGCCTGCAATTATACATTGCCTGCAAGACACCAGTCTAACATTGTTTCTATTGACAGCACTGAGAGTCAAGTTATGCTTATTAAAATTTTCTGTACCTCATAAATTGTATTCATTTTTAATACTTGGATCAGGAATTGGAAACCGTATTCAAGAAAACCCACACAAGTAACATGAAAGTATACATAAATTAAAAAAAATAAGCATAGTTAAATGAGAATTTGAACTATTTCCAAGCTTCCAAAAGTTCTTCAGGAGTATTAACAAAACTATGTCCCAGGTGGACATACATATTACTTCAATTGCCTTACGGTATATCTACCATTTTTAAAGCATATCCCAGATATTTCCATCTTCTTTTACAGATAACTTAAGAGAAAAAGGAACATTGACATTTCTGACTGGTCCTGTCATGTTATGATTTTATTCCATTCAATACTAATTGTTTCTCTTAGGCATCTCCTTTCTAAGACATCCAGAGGCCTATCTATCACTATAATGGATTTCCAGATTTCATTTCCATAAATTGAGGCAGAAAAATAATTTCATTGAAGACCTGTATCGGTTACAGATTTTTCAATTATTAACTCCTGGTTTACACTTTAAAAAAAACAGTTTCATGTCAACTTACCACCTGCTTTTCTTCTGGGCATCCCTACTTACTAACATGTTACTTCCAACTGTATGACTTTATTCTCTTTGTGTCCTTTTGTCATCTTTGTGCTAGGGTCTGTTGTGGGTTTTTACTGAAGAAATATTTTTTTTCATAACTGATCATTTGTCCTATCTTTAGTAGAATGAGAAGAATTTGTGGTCTTTATTTGCATGGTGGCTGAACTGCCATGCAGGAGAGCTGAGTTTTGCTAATGACATGCAATTTGTCTTTTCTTCTTCATCTTTTTTTTTTTTCTCTCATGCAAAGTCAATGGCAGTCCTAAAGAAGAGAAGTAAAGCAATGCATTAATATTTGACAATTACACCTATGTCAAATCATTCATTTAAGACTACACTTGCTTGAACTATGAATGCTGAATCTTGAAGAAAACATTACTAGTGAAAAAAAGACATCCAGCTTTTCAAAGGACTCCAGCATAAAAAAAGTTTAATTTTTTAAATGGCAGAAGAAAGTCCTTTTTTATGCTCACATAACTCAAATCATTTGAAAGAATTCTCTTCCAACTTTCACATTAAAAATAATCAATTTTGATGAAGAACAAGCAGGAAAATGCCAGGTGAAAAAGTAATTTTTGGGAAGTCATAAATCACTGGAAAAGCTTTGAACAAAACTATTTTCTGACCCATAATTATAGCACTCTGAGAACAATGCTGTACTAAAATAAACCCCACTGCCAAATTGTGAGACAAACTTGCTGTTGCACTACTGCTGAAATCATTCTTTGTGCAATGCCAGCAGACATAACATTTTGCTTTCAGTGCCCACCCACAGCTACTCAGAAGAGAAAGCACATGTACTGCACTTGTACAATTAGCCAGTCAGATAGATTAGGAGACACTGTTCAGCTCTGCCAGCTAAGCAAAATGGCATTATAAATACACCTAATAAGGGTATAAATATAACTTTCAGTTCTCTGCATTTGCAGTGAATCTTCAAGAATCCTCTAACACAGGACAGAATCAAAAGTCAAAAGCGGTAAAGTTACATTGCAGATTTCTTGCCCTTTAAAGGGCAGGAGATAGTATTTGGCATTAAACAGACTACCTGCAAGGATGGTAATTCAAAGTGGAAATTAACTCAGAGTGGGAATTCACAGTGAGAATTCACTGTCTTTATTTTCTCACTGTTTATGGAAGGACCTAATGCCATTAATGCAGCGAAGTGTTTCAAGAAACGCTAATTCTGGAAAAGGGACAGATTTTGGTGTCACGTATAGGCACAAGCCTTGAGAAGTTATGGTGTAATGCCCAAGATAGGAAATTTCTTTGAAGAAATTATGAACCCCTGAGGAGAACTCAACACTAATGGTAAGTCTACCACAAACAGCTGTAGAGAAGCCACTCCAAGATCTTGCTCCTTCAGTCTCCCAAAAAGAATGAGGAATTTTCCTTCCAATTACTGAGATGAGAATAAAATATTTTCCATCTTTCTTCTTCCTTATTCCACTACAACACAAGTCTATCTTGTGCAGTGAAATAATCAAAAGAGCACATTTCGACAGGCTACTGTGTGGACTTAGGTCTGTCCTGGTTCTGGCTGGGACAGAGTTAACTTTCTTCCCAGTAGCTGGGGGTGTGTGTGCTGTGTTTTGGGTTTGGTATAACAGGAGCGTTGATGGCCCATTGATGTTTTGGGTGTTGCTGGGTGGTGCTTGCACCGGGCACTTTTCGGCCTCCCATGCCCTGCCAGGTGCATGGGAAGCTGGCGGAGGGAGCATAGCCGGGGTGTTTGACCCAGCTGGCCAATGGGGTATTCCATACCATCTGACGTCATGCTCAGTATAAAAACTAAGGGTGTGGGGGGGCTCTGGGTCCCGGGAATGGGCTCTCGTACCGGGCACGCATCGGCTTCAGCGGGTGGTGAGCAATTGCATTGTGCATCGCCTGCTTTGTATATTGTTGTTGTTGTTACCACTGTTATTATTACTGTTCTACTTTGTTTTATTCCAATTATTAAACTGTTTTTATCTCAACCCACGAGTTTTCCTACTCGTGCCCTCCTGATTCTCTCCCCCATCCCACCGGAGCAGGGGGGTGAGCGAGCGGCTGCGTGGTGTTTAGGTGCTGCCAGGGTTAAACCACGACAGTCCTTTTTGGCGCCCAACGTGGGGCTCGAAGGGTTTGAGATAACAACAGACTAACTAGAGCATATTAAGGAATTTGTATCTGTTAACAGTCGTTGGTCACCATATTAGTTTATCTGACCTGCATCATGCTCTTGTTTTTGCTGTACATGTTAAAGATTGGTGTTGGTTTCTGCAGTCTGCTGTGCTCTGCAGTGATTAGTGATGTTTTGCTGGGGAGATTTGTTATTAAAACACTGGCATTGGGCATTATTTGGTATCTGGGTGTTGCACTGAAGCCGTTACTGTACTTTGGGTACCACCTCTTGGAGACAATTAGCAATTATACCTCTTCCTCTGAGCAGCTTTTTTTGGAGGAAATACAGAATGGCACCTTCCTCTATGACGTTTTCTCCTTTGTTACAACAACTTGTCAGTACCTCGAACATCCCTTGGTAGTTAAGATACACCTATTGGTATTTCTTGGGAATATTGTTTTGGTTTTGCTAAGGTTAATAAGCAATTTAAGAATATCATGCAGAGATCTGCCCCAAGGCTGGATAGTTATGAGTGGCAGGGTGTGTGGGATAGCATGGGCAAATGCCTAGGACGGTGGGCACCCCCAGTGTTTTGGAACTTCACCCCCGAACAAGTGCAAAATCCTGAAAAATCAGTAGAATATTTGGAAAAAGTATGCTGTCACCCTGGCAATTCTAGGGAGACACAGATCACCGCAATGTGCTGGGGCCTGGCCCATGCCTACCGAGCCCTGTTTAACACTATTCAGAACCCTCAAGGGGAACAAAGGGTCTCTGGATCTGACGACAAAACAACGGGCCCTGCAGCTACTCCACCCCCCACGGCAGGCACGGTGGCTACTCCACCCCCTGCAACAGAGAACCAACCTGTGCTGGTATCAGTTGCCCCTGTACAAAAAAGAAGTACACAAGAAAGTCAGCTCCCTTAGTAAGGGATGAAAATGAACCAGGGCCATCACGAGAACAGGAGGAGGAAGAGGCAGAACCCATAAATGAGTTGGTAACCACCCTATCCGTGTCCCTGAGTGAGCTGCGAGATATGCGAAAAGATTTCAGCCATCGTCCAGGCGAGCACATTGTCACCTGGCTGCTCYGATGCTGGGATAATGGGGCCAGTGGCCTGGAACTAGAGGCTAGGGAAGCCAAGCAGCTGGGATCTCTTTCTAGGGAAGGGGGCATTGACAAAGCAATTGGGCAAGGGGCACGAGTCCTCAGCCTCTGGAGGCGACTCCTGTCAGGYGTGAAGGAARGGTATCCCTTCAAGGAAGATGTTMTATGTCACCCAGGCAAGTGGACCACCATGGAGAGAGGTATCCAGTACCTGAGGGAATTAGCCGTGCTGGAGGTGATTTATGATGACCTGAACAACGAGCAGTTACCCGAAGATCCAGATGAAGTCAAGTGCACCCGACCCATGTGGCACAGAGCACGCCAGCATCACCTGCCAACTCATTGGCAGTAATGGCCTGGAAAGATGGAGAGGAACAAACGGTGGATTAACTGGCTGGCCAACTCCGGCAATATGAAGAAAGTCTCTCYTCCTCCCTACRGGCCTGCGTCTCTGCTGTGGAGAAACWSTCTCGGGAGGTCCAGCAACTCAAAGAGGATATGTCCTAGTCCCCACCTGCACGGGCCAGTATCTCAGCCATTAGGAGTAAGCGTCCCTCTGCTCAAGAGAGAAGAAATCGTGGATACACACCCCGGGGCAACCTGTGGTTTTACCTGCGTGACCACGGAGAAGACATGAGGAAGTGGGATGGGAAACCTACCTCGACCCTAGAGGCAAGGGTACGTGAATTGCAAGGAAAAACAATCACAAAAGGGGGTTCTTCCAGGAAAACTGCTGCTCCAGTCTCCAGTGAGCAGTTCCCCAGACAGCACAGGAGGGCTGATTCCACTTCCGATCTTAATAAAGGGTCTCCTGATTCATACTTAGAAGAAGTGGGTAACGAATATGATGACCAGGATTAGAGGGGCCCKGCCTCCAGCCAGGTGGAGGAAAGGGACAACCAGGTTTACTGGACTGTGTGGATTCRRTGGCCTGGCACATCAGATCCACAGGAGTATAAGGCTCTYGTAGACACCRGTGCACAGTGTACCCTGATGCCATCAAGCTATAAAGGGGCAGAACCCATTTGTATTTCTGGAGTAACAGGGGGCTCCCAAGAGCTGACTGTATTGGAGGCCGAAGTGAGCCTAACCAGGAACAAGTGGCAAAAGCACCCCATCGTGACTGGCCCAGAGGCTCCGTGCATCCTTGGCATAGACTACCTCAGGAGAGGGTATTTCAAGGACCCAAAAGGGTACCGCTGGGCTTTTGGTGTAGCTGCCTTGGAGACAGAGGAAATTAAACAGCTGT
>JAYKAV010000663.1:0-57179 GCA_035582835.1 Phoebastria nigripes
CCTCTAGTTCCAGGCCACTGGCCCCATTATCCCAGCATGGGAGCAGCCAGGTGACAATGTGCTCACCTGGACGAAGACTGAAATCTTTTTGCATATCTCGTAGCTCACTCAGGGATAGGGATCGGGTGGTTACCAACTCATTTACGGGTTCTGCCTCTTCCTCCTCCTGTTCTCATGATGGCCCTGGTTCATCTTCATCCCTTACTAAATGAGCTGACTTTCTTGTGTGCTTTCTTTCTTGTATAGGGGCAACTGATACCGGCACAGGTTGGTTCTCTGTTGCAGGGGCTGGGGTAGCCGCCGTGCCTGCTGCAGGGGGTGGGGTAGCTGCAGGGCCCGTTGTTTTGTCCTCAGATCCAGAGACCCTTTGTTCCCCTTGAGGGTTCTGAATAGTGTTGAACAGGGCTCGGTAGGCATGGGCCAGGCCCCAGCACATTGCAGTGATCTGTGTCTCCCTAGAATTGCCAGGGTGACAGCATACTTCTTCCAAATATTCTACTAATTTTTCTGGATTCTGCACTGGTTCAGGGGTGAAGTTCCAAAACACTGGGGGTGCCCACCATCCTAGGCATTTGCCCATGCTATCCCGCACACCCTGCCACTCATAACTATCCAGCCTTGGGGCAGATCTCTGCATGATAGTCTTGAATTGCTTATTAACCTTAGACAAAACCAAAACAATATTCCCAAGCAATACCAATAGGTGTATCTTAACTACCCAGGGATGTTCGAGGTACTGACAAGTTGTTGTAACAAAGGAGAAAACATAAAGGAAGGTGCCATTCTGTATTTCCTCCATAAAAAGCTCCTCAGAGGAAGAGGTATAATTACTAATTGTCTCCAAGAAGTGGTACCCAAAGTACAGTAATGGCTTCAGTACAACACCCAGATACCAAATAATGCCCAATGCCAGTGTTTTAATCACAAATCTCCCAGGCAARACATCGCTAATCACTGCAGAGCACAGCAGACTGCAGAAACCAACACCAATCTTTAACATGTACAGCAAAAACAAGAGCATGATGCAGGTCAGATCAACTAATATTGTGACCAACAACTGTTAACAGATATAAATTCCTTAATATGCTCTAGTTAGTCTGTTGTTATCTCAAACCCTTCGAGCCCCACATTGGGCKCCAAAAAGGACTGTCGTGGTTTAACCCTGGCAGCACCTAAACACCACGCAGCCGCTCGCTCACCCCCTGGCTCTGGTGGGATGGGGGAGAGAATCGGGAGGGCACGAGTAGGAAAACTCGCGGGTTGAGATCAAAACAGTTTAATAATTGAAATAAAACAAAGTAGAACAGTAATAGTAACAGTGATAACAATAGCAACAACAACAATATACAAAGCAGGCGATGCACAATGCAATTGCTCACCACCTGCCGAACTGAACRAGAGCCCGGGACCCCGGGACCACCCCCCCCACACCCTTAGTTTTTATACTGACCATGACATTACATGGTATGGAATACCCCATTGGCCAGCTGGGTCAACCTCCCTGGCTACGCTCCCMCCGCCAGCTTCCCATGCACCTGGCAGGGCATGGGAGGCCGAAAAGTGCCCGGTGCAAGCACCRCCCAGCAGCACCCAAAACATCAATGGGCCATCAACGCTCCTATTATACCAAACCCAASACACAGCRCACCCTCCCCAGCTACTGGGAAGAAAGTTAACTTTGCCCCATCCGGAACCAGGACAGGAAGACTTCTACAATACATGATATAAAGGCACATTTGTAAGACTATCAGAAGCCCTTGCATTCATTCTGTCAAAATACTATAATGCATTCTATTGTAAAAGCTTCCATTTTGGAGAAATTCCCTGAAAACATGCATCGTATAAAGTATGTCATTTAAAGAAAATGAGCATTAACCTCAGCTTGATGTCTCAAATAAACAGCAGAGATACTGTGATCCTGATACAACGTGAACAGAAAGTTCATGTTTGTTGTTAAACCAAACATCATCTAGAATAAATTTCTCTGAGCTGCCAAAGTGTACTAGAAAGATTTATAAYGTTCGTTTATTTTAGGCTTAGCAAAATCAAATGTAACTTGTCCAGACTAGATTTAATGGCACAATGTACTGAAATTTTTAAAACAACATCATTTGTAGTTCAGCAGTTAAAGAATAATAAAAAAATGTTTGTTTGAAACACCCTTGAAAGTCAACCTTGCTATCTCAAGATGGAATCAGATTTTCCTTAAAAGTTTGTCTTTGATTGTGCAAAATTTACAAGTGCTTCTATGATTCCTTAGCTATGACACTTTTCTTGTACTTATCCCAAGCTTCCTTGGCTTTTGCTTTAGCCTATAGGTCCTCAAGATTTATATAGTGCATAGGGAACAGGACAGTTCCTTCTTGCTTGCAAGAGTGTTTTACGCAGTCAACAAATCATCTTAACAGCTACTATTTTTTTCTTCTATAGGTTAAAAAAAMCAAAACCCAAATTCTTTCAGTCTTTCTTGGTAGCTCATCTTTTCCAGTATTCGAGTTATATCTTGTTATCTTCTTCATTTTCCTAGTTATTTATTCAAATATTAGTTTTGTGCCCAGTTGTAATATTTTTGCATTGTGCCTTGTGGTGCTGGTTGTAYGTTATGGTGTTTGTTTTGTGCCTTGATCTAATATATCCTTCTAGTTATATAGTAACATTATACTTTTATCTAATCTTTTCACATAGTTTTTAATAAAATGAACACCAACTTGTCATACTTCCACCTGGGTTATCATAGTAAGTAATAAAGTTACTCAATCTGAAACTTCCATTGAAAGTTTTAGTTGATGTCTACTCTTCCCTTTGCCATCTTTTTTTTTAGCACTAGACCTGTTCAGTGTCCAATGGGAATTCACGAAGTGCGAGGGAGTGCACTCCCTAGTGCTATCCATTCGTAGGGATGGAAGGAGCAGACATGGCCRTAGTGTTTACACCTTCTGTGCTCCTTCTCGTCTTTTCTAGCTGAAGACAAAGTAATAAACTACTTCTTCAGGCACAAAGGTTAACAATCTTTTAGTATAAAGTTATTGCAGGTAAATAAACAAGAAGAAAAGGTTAATCAAAAGATATCAAATAAAAAAAAAATGTCCTCTGAATCTAAAACAATTAGGCCTTCTGCCACATCTGTTCTGAGGAAAATCCACGTATTCAATTCTTCTTGAAGTCTCCTACTAGGTAATTTCAAATTTACAAGTGTGGCATGTGTTCCCAGTTCTTTGTGTAGGACTTTTACTTTTGCCCTAACTCACAACTCCTGACTACTGTTTTTCCACAAAGCAGAGCTGTTTAATTTTCTTAAGTCCTAGAAGGACTTTAATCTCTGGAGGTAAGACTTCAGTTGATAGGTTAAAAATAAAACTGGCAAGAGAACAATATCTTCTTGGAGTATCCCAGAATGATACTATAAAAACTTGTGAGAGATTAGGAAAAATGGGATATGTAGAATTTCACAGCTGATCAGCTTACGAGTTATCAATATTATGTTGTGTAAACCAGTTTGTGAATATGTACAACTTTAAATAAAAAAATACAAATAAGAAAACAAACAAAAATATCTGGCAGTGCTTTGGAAAATGGAGGGAATGAGGTGCTATTGCAGCCCATGGGCATCATTGGGAGTACAGACACAGTCATTTTATGTGTATTTGATGTACCAAGTATATTAGATTCAATAGTCAATAAAAAACATGTTTACCATAGCAGATGCTACATCACACATGGTACCTTCTTAAAGAAGCATACTTTGTGATTCATTTCCATGACAGCGAAAAAAACTGACTGCAATTGTTAGAACTCAAGAGCTGAATAAATGACTGAATTTCTCTTCTGCTGACCTAGAAATCTCCTTGGCTGTTTGCTGCTATATGCTGTTTTTCCAAGTGATCCTGCAAAATGGCACCTAATTGCAAAAAGTAATAGAACTCCAGCAAGTATAGTGGCCAAGAAAAAGAAAAACTTTTCTTCAGCATGCATATAGAACATTAATAGAAAAATTTTGTACATTTAGTATTGCTTGATGGAAAAAAAATGTATTAAAATGCAAATAGACCTTTAAATATTTGTATTAAAAAAACATTATTCTTACACACACAAAAAAAAAAAAAAAAAAAAAAAAGCTGGTGGAAGTATATCTTGGTTTAACTGCCAGAACTTCAAGATTCATGTATGTTTAGTTTGACAAGGGTAAAGTGAATAGTTGTGGTTCATTATTTATGGATAAATCTGGCTAATATTAGTTATGATTCTAACTGATAACCAAGTGGAGATACTGCTGTGTTGTCTGCACAATGTATTATCAGTATTTTGCCATTTTAAGTATGCTATAAGTATGGGGTGTTGACAAACAGATTGTCATAAAAATGCTACTCCCTGATATAGGGAGCCAAAAAAGCATTATTACAAAACTGAGGGCTGCACTGCACCAGCTAAATCCAAACCAAACCAGAGTGGTAAGGCTTTCGAAACTGAAAGAGTGAAAAGAAGGAGGGGCAAAGGTATTTCCTCTTCCAAAACTTGAGATTTTTCATCTCTACCTGGAATCTGCTATGGTTCTGCTCTTTACTTCCCTGTCTATTACTGGAGAAGACACTTCACATGACTGTAGTTTTGGATACTAATGTCTTACTGCTTCTAGTCCACCAGGACCTATAGAAAATACCTCATCATATTATGCGTTCACTAGAAAACAGACATGACAATATGCATTTCCCACCCACAAAACCTTTCCATCTCCACAAAAAGGGAGGTAGAAAAAAGAGGCTTTTACGCCCATCTTGTATAAAGGGGTTGGGAGGGGAATAAGGAAATTAACTAAAAACATTGCAAGAAGAAAGTAAGTGCTGGAACAGAGAAGTGAAGACTTATCTCCAAAACTACATTTGGGCAGCTTAGCAAAAACAGTCTTCTACTTTCTCTCAGAGGCAGATGATATGAGAAGCGTTCACTAAAATCTTTCAGAGAATTTTTTCCACCTAAAAGACACTTGGTTTCAAAGTTTAGATAGATCAAATCCCTTTGGGAGTGGGAATGTGTATTTCATCATAACTCAGAGGAACCCTGTGGTGGAAATTCTTAAAAACATTTAAGGTCTTAAAAATACATGAAACTAATTTTGCTTCCCAAGCAAGACCATGCATAGCATGAGAGAAAATTGGATCCAACATCTCTGTCTCAGGCTTATATCGGTCTCAAATCATGGGTAGTTTTTTCTCTCCATATTATCTCTGTGTGTCTTATAGTCTGGATGCTGCTTTTCCACTTCCATTCCCTTTCCTCTAGAGAAGAGTGATAAACTGAATTATCCAGAGTTTTACATAGATGACGGGGAACGTGCAGCATTTCTTTTATCACTGCTAGTGTCCCTCTCATCTTCTTTCAGAGTGGATTGTACTATCTGCTGGGGAGTCCCTGAATGAAACTTTACCTGTTTCTGCTGAATTCTGTTGAATGTTGACAGCATTTTGGAGTGGATTTATTAGAACTTCTCCCCAGCTTAGCTAATTAAGATAATATTTACATTTCTAAAAAAAGAAATGTATGGCATCAAAGAGAAAGGAAGCAATTCCAACAACCAAACAAAACAAATGGTCCATTTGTACGAAGGAAGATCTAAATCAGTTCTGTGGTTCCTAGTAACTGTGAAATTAAATGGGACACTGCTCCTTGCCAGCTGCCTGTCTTTGTGTGGCTAGTTCCCAAGAAATGATTTCTGGACAATATAGATCTTGATCTTGATTGCGATCACAAAGGAATATCGTGAAAGAACCATGACAATGCTGGGGGCTGTTTGGGAACCAAGTGTTTGGGTGGATGTATGAACTGTCATGTAAGGTAAAATGGATAGAATGATAACTTAAGTACAAATTTGAAGTTAGGAATTTGGAAACATCTGCTTATGTTATCCCTTGGGAATTTAATGTTATACTTGTCAAATGTCTGCCTCACTTACTAAATATTTTTTTAACCCCCTCACCCCCATCTCCCACATCTACAATTTCTGACTTTCATACAGAGCTCTTCAAGCATTTGGCACTATCAAGCCTCCACTTGCATTAAGAAGCATCTCTTAGCAAAACTGCTTGCACATTAACATTTACATATTCATTAGAAAGTGGTTGTAAGATAGTCTGTGGGACAACATTTGTTTTACCATCCACTGTCTGCTGGATTGTTGTTGCTGATTTAAAATTATGGGAATAGTAGATTAATTTGATTTTCACAGTAGAAAGTTATCTTTGTTTATTTGAAGGTGTATTTTCTGCTAGATGAAGGAAGCAAGTTTTCTAATATAAGGTAAGGAAAGACTCTGAAAATCAGCTGGAGTTAGGAATATACTAATGTACACTTTCACAGTAAAGCTGATATAATCTTTTCCATATAATCACATATGGATTCTAGAAAAATTCTAAAATGTATTTAAGTATTTACATAATACTTCATTTATACTTGTCATACACAAATATTTTATAGATACAGACTTTTTAAAAATTATAGTTAATAGTGATGCCCAATAAAACTTTCAGCATCTACTTGATTATTACTAGTTGTATGTTTTTCCTCTGTGTATAATGCTATTGCTATATAGATGATAGTGTTGCATATTCACATATCTATGTATGTATATGCCTATACTCAAATCAGTCAAGAACTATCTTCAGTAGCAGGAACATTCTAATTGCATCAATCTCCRTTTAAAAAAACCCCACAACACTGTCCAATAAGCAAAGTAGTTTAAACCCCATTCAGAAATCCCCATGTTATCCTGTTGATGCAACAGTTATTGTTTCAGCTGTAGAAGAGTCTGTCCCTTTTCTCCTTTCTCCTCAGAAAATAAATTTACGATCTTTCAGTCTTATCTTGCTGAAGAAAAGTAGGTTAATTACAAAATCTGTAATGATTTTCAGCATCATTCTGACATGATTTTGTGCCCAGCTTTATTTTGTGGTGTACAAAGTACACTTGGTTTTATCATTAAAAGAAATTGATATAACTTGAATACACAGAGAGCCTAATATTGACGTAAATCAATATAACTCAATTTAAGTCAAGTTAACTACGTAAATTTTCCCTAGAGGAAGATCTAACCCAGAGAGTCAATCTGTTCTGCACAGAAGTGTCATTGTTACTTTTCTGACCAGAGCAACCGTGTCATTCTGCCCTTTAAGAAATACCGAATGCTATGAAAAGTATCCCTTCTGGATGTAAACAACTCAAGTTAATATTTCATTTTATATGTCTGACAGATGGCCTGACATTACGCGTGGAAAAGAAAAAAAATCCCCCAGAACTATGAGTCTGACTTTCATCTTCAGTTGGTTGTGGATACAGACTTTAAAAGAATATTTTTATTATTTCCATCTCCCTTCAAAAACGAATGATATGCCGCCTGCCTTCTTACGATTAAAGACAAAATTTAAAAAGAAAATCCATATCTGTTTTATCCATTTTTTGCTAGAACAGTTTTTTTCCAAAACGGTTGAAAAGCAATGATTGAGCAGTCTGTAATACTAGGTTAAGTTGTCTTTTTTTCATCAACAATGTTTTGATGAAAAATTGCTTTTTTAATAAAAGACTGTTGACTGTTTCTACAATATATCTATTTTGTGTGAACATGTTCTAGTACACCACTGAATAACTGAAATCCCAATCTAAATATTACTCCATAAAGCCATGTGTTTTACTTCAAAGGAGTGCTGCAGGATCCATGGATTTTAGTTAACTATTTGCTTCTTTTGGGCTGTCTGTGGAAATACGTATTGTAATTGAGCGAACAGTCCTTGCTACACTGAGAAGGAAGAAAGCCTTGTACTATGGCAAACAGTCTGGAGAGAGATCTCAGTAAGGATGGGGCAATGGGAAGATGAACTGCAGTCACCGTAAAACACTGCAGTTTGAATACAAATAATGAGTTTTGATATTTTCTCTTAGTGAATGGAATGACGATTCTCTAACTAATAAATGAATAAATACGAACATACAAGGGACTTGCTGTAAGGAATACAAGGACTTTGTCAATTTTCCAGCTACTGCCACATCTGTGATGTAGTGCAGAGATATCCATTTCCCTGAGATAATTAATTAAGCCAGATATAACAATCTGGACACCGGCATAGATTTATTTATTCTGCCTCTCAATCTGTTACATCTGTCATCCTTGCAAAACTGATGGTAATGCTCACTACTAAGACATGAACAGGGTAGCTTCCACTGCAGAAAAAATGACTGAACCTTCTCTCTCTGTGTCCTGTTGTATCCATTGAGACAATGGTTGTCTTTGCCTCAAGAAAAAGCAAAAGAAACGCTTTTACCTGATCACTCACATCCTTAACTACAGTGAAACAAAAAGCTTTCAACAAAAAGCCTCTAGATTTGAACTAGGAATTCCTCATCTGCCAGAGGTGAAAAGACTTTTTAGTAACTTGAAGTAGCAAATGTAACCTGCTTATTTTTTGTAGGTTAGGGAAGCAAGGTTTTACTTACATAATAATTMATTTACACTTGTCATACACAAAACTCAGGATTATATTCCTTTCCTCCTTTTCCCAGCAGTATTCAAACAAAGCTTTTAAGTCTTTACTGCCTTATGTCATCATTTACAGCTGAGCAAAGCGCATGCAAGTTCTGCTGCTCCAATTTGCTCTTTGCTATTCCAAACCCTCTCTGCAAGTGCAAATTACAMACGAATGTGAAACCACAGAACAAGTGCTAGATTGCCACTTTGGGAAAAAATGTAGTACATAGAGTGAGTGAGGTAACACAAGATTATCTGCAGTCTTTAAGGGCCACTTACAGCTTCAGCCTGTAAGGTCCACTTGTAAGTGTGTGAGGGGTACTTCAGTTTCAGGACGAGTAAGGGCTGACATTGAATTTTTTACCAGGACATACTGAGCCAACAGCAGTCTAATCCAAAATTGATTAAGAAGAATAATTTTTTCCGTATACTTCAACAGGCTTTGGCTCCAACACTGCCATACTTTCCGTATACCACCTATCTTTGTCTATTTCCTAACTAACGAGCTTCTACTCCAACATTTTGCTTACTCTTTGCCATTAGCATTTCTTAATCATTTTCCAGGATTAAAATTTTAAAACCTCAACTAAATCTCAAGTTGATGTTCTCAGGTGCCATTTTCACATGACAATAACATTGATAGCTCATTGTAAAATACAGTTTTAGATCTACGTGAAGAGCATGTTTGTCTAGACATCTAAGATCTCTTTAGAAGATTCTTAATCACTGCAGTATCTTTACTTGCCGATAATGCCTCGTGTTGTAAACTGTGTAATCCTAATATATTATTTTTCACTAACAACATCCCAGTTCCTTACACCTGAAAGTTTTATCCATCTGCTGGTTAATCATAACAGAGTTCTGCTTTGTTGACGGCTTTTTTTATGTCTCAGTGGCTGCCCTACCTGTATTCTTCTTCTGCCTTCCTGGTCTGATGTCTCATGCAATGAAAAAGATATATGTATTAGTTTCCTCCAAGAGCAGCCAGAAAATTATTCGGAAAAATAATGGAGAGAGAGATAAAATACAACAGTTCCAACCAGCACTTTCCAAGCCTAAGGGCACTGGCAGATGGAGAGAAGAGAATATCAGAAGGATATGCTGACACAAACTTTGCTATAGCTCTGTGAGAAAGACMTAGGTAGCAGAGGAGTGGTGTATTAAAGTGATGCAGTTAAGACTGTGTCACTTTTTATTAACAGTGACATGTCCTTCTAGAATCAATTATACACTCCTTATAAGCTAAAGGAGCTGGGATGGACATTCACAGAATCAAAGAATCACAGAATAGTTGAGGATGGAAGGGACCTCTGGAGGTCATCTGGTCTAATGCCCCTGCTCAAGCAGGGCCACCTGGAGCCGATTGCCCAGGACCGTGTCCAGAAGGCTTTTGAATATCTCCAGGCATGGAGACTCCACAGCCTCTCCAGGAAACCCGTGCCAGTGCTCGGTCACCCTCACRGTATGAAGTGCTGCTTTATATTCACAAGGAACCTCCTGTGTTTCAGGAGCATAGTGCCTCTTCTTGTCTTTGATTATAGTAAAAGCTAAGAAATTTTATGAAGAAAACTTTCAGATAAAGAATTATCCTTACTTGTTTCCTTGTTCACCATTTAATTCCTGTCATATATATATATGTGCACATGCATGAATACAGGTAAAGTTTGCTGTAYGGAAAAAAGCTGCGAATTAACCATTTTCTCTTCAGTGATAAGTTCATTTGCGTTGTTTGATTACTTGTTTTTGACATGTAACAGTTTCATTAATGCAAGCTTCATATTGAATCAGAACATAGAAGAAATAAGAAGATTCAAAATAGGCCTAGAACAGTTTATTAGTAATATATTGTAATGATCCACTTGGGGGAGATGATGAGTTTCTCATCTGATAATACTGTGTAACACTGCACAGCTATTAATTAGGAGGAAGCAATTCGCTTGTAGTATGGGTCGCAAAAGTAAACAGTTTCCAAACCCATAAGTCTATGACCTTTCTGTGGTGCGCACGTACACACATATATCACAAATGGAAAYGAGGAGATACATTCCTTGGGACGTCCTTTGAAATCCATTTGGGATTCAAGCAGGATAAAGCTCAACTCATGARAAATTATAAGTCTCCTTGATTACAGTACCATTGGGATTTGCCATGATACAAGTACATCAGTGGCTGTCCATCAACAGCTTCCAGTACAGTAAATTTCCCACTGGTCAGATGCTAAAGTGGTGTGAATGACATAGTTCAATTGACTTCAGTGGTCCTATGCCAGTGTACAGCAAGTAATACTTCAAGCAGCCTTGCCTTTTCATATGTGCACCTGTAAAAATCTTCTTATTTCAGCAGAATCCTTAAACTGCAAATGCTTAGCCAGCAACATTTCTGGAAGTTTCATTTTCCAGTTGTCAGAACGACAGTTGTGAAAACACAGTCTCTAGGAGTCCATGTTTTTCAAGGGTCTAGAAAATTGTCATTATGATAGTGGCAAACCAGACTTTTTACTTCAGCCTGAACACTATGAGTGGCTTTGGAGGTACTAAGGAAATGGAAACAGTGGTGCTTCAGCACCAGCCATTTGAGACTACCCTCCAGACAAGCCACTTCTGTGGCTCTGCAAGAAATGGGATGCCATTGGAGGCACATGGCAAAATGCAAAGGCATCTTGAATGAGGAAGATAGAGACCCAAGTTTCTTCTCCAACCTGCACCAAAAATATGGTTTCTTGTATTCATATTAAGGAAAACCCATGCTGGTATAATTTAAACTGGCATCCAAAGGATTGAGTGAGGCAATTCAAATTTATATCCAAATATGATAAAAAGTCACAGTAGGGAAGTGTCACTGATACGAGATTCAGGCCTATTATGCCTAAGAAGGCTCAAATTTTAAAACTGCTATGATCAGTTTTACTTTCCCTGATTTACTCTAGCAGTATACTTGCCACAAAAGTTTACTCATTTAAAGAAAGTGCAAAATGCATACTAGCATGTTTATCATCAAACCACCTGAGAAAGCTTTTGTTAACTATGAATTATTAAGGTAATGTACTTCCTGGCAGCATAATGATTAAAGATGTTAAGTCCACAACCAAGAAAATAAAAGAAAAACATTCCAGCCTCTGCTTATACATGGTGCCAATCAGACCTTGTAATAGCCAAGCATGTATATGCATGAACATGCATTAACCTCCACAAAAATGTGGTCTAAATTCCAGCACAATCTGTGGTCTCCATCACACTGATACACCCATCTTTGCTCCAAGATTTGTTACAAATTCTGCTACACTATTCTCTTTTCCATTTGTTTTTCCTGTTTAATAGTAAAGCCTATAACATATACTTGGTATGTAAAAAAGAAAAGTTATGCTTCTTGACTGATAAGGTTAACAGATACTGGATCAACAGCTTTTGTGTCAAAGTTTACTACTTTTCAAATGTATTTGCATCTACATTCATTCATATATAAAAATATACACATCTACACACGCACCCCAGGTAGAGTATCTTCATACTATACTATGAAACATATACCATATACGTAAACACAGTTGTAATTAAAACAAAGATTGTTAAAATTGGACCTTGTAAGAAGGTACCATGATGTCCTGACTGAAGGTTTTCTCTCAAATCAGGCTTTAACTCAGTTCTGTGAGTTTAAAGCAATGGCAATATTTCCCCGATACCTCATTTTTCAGAGTGTTCAGTAGTTACAGTGCTTTCCTGACATAGAACAGTCCACAAAAGTAAGGGAGTGATAAAAGAAAGGGCTTTGTGTCCTTTACACTGGACCAGAACAAAACTGGAAATGTTTAATGGACTGAATAAAATATCCTAAGGGACGATGAAATGTGACCTATTAACTAGTATGAAATAGTGCATTTCTCCCTCTAGTTAACAACAGACTTGCTATAACATTGCTGGAGAAGCAGAGCCAATAATTTTCTGATCTTAAATGCTAGGGACAATTTAACTTCTTCCCAGAAAACCATGGGGGTGAAATGTCAAGATAAAACTTCTGCCGTACAGAAATTGGTGTATTATCCTCTTGGCCTGTGGGTTACAGATACGTGAAGGGGCTTGACATAGGATTGGCTTGCCATAAGGACATTGAAGACGTGTAGGCAAATCCACTTCCAATGTGACAGTCTCTCGGGCAAGGGGCAGCAATGTGCAGCGATTCTTTTCAGTCTCTTTTTCCTTTCTGGCAGAGTGGAGCTTCAGTTCATAGAGTCATGACAAGAGTTAAATTAGTCTGTAAATTCTGTGCTTCTGGTGGGCCTAATGAGGCATTCTGTGAGCAATAATATCTCTGGTTCCTCTGGTTAAAAAGCAAAGCAAAACTTTAAAACAGAATGGGCCACAGAAAAAATATTTGTTCACTGAAAGAGAAAATATATACTGAAATAATATTTGCACTAATGTTTACTACCTTATCATTAATATATATTTGTGTTATATATCTAAATATGTATAAACACAAATAATATGAACTATATATATTACATGTACTGAACCAAATCAAATAAATCAAACTCTATTTAGACACATACACAGAAACACTTATACATACCTGAATTGAAAATGCAGAGGCTTAAAGAAGTGCATAATCCTATTTACTGAGTATTTCCACTGAAGTTTATGTATATGGAAATATGAAGTCAAATCATGCACACATATAAGTGCCTGCAAAACTTGTACTGTAGTCATTATATATACATTTAATCATTTGATCTTTCTGGTCTGTACTGTCTTTGCTTCTAATTCAAAAAAACTTAACTTACCTTATATGTGATGGTAATGGATAGAGGACCTCTGATGTTTCCATCAAAAATAGAGAAACAACTCATGAAAAACTCTTCAGAGGTGAATCGATGTTCATGGTGAATTTGTGTAAGCATGCTGCCATTCATTCCTAGCCAAAAACTTCACATCTTTGTACTCAGTGTAAAAAACAGTCCATGCAGACACATTCTGCAAAAGGTTTCTGTTGGAAACCTCTCTCCACTTTCTCTTTTGATTCCCTCTCCCCTGTCCCAGATCAATATGACTGGCAGGCCACTTTTTCTGATTCCTATTTATACCTCAGAAGAGGGAATGATGGAAATTCTCGGTCAGTTCTCCACGGCTGTATGTTAATACGCACTTTGCTTTCAATGTCACTGGGGATGATGACTCAAGGTGCAAAGTGATGGAGAATTAAACCAGGTGTCTAGAAGATTTGTAGATGATGGTGCAATCAGCCTGCATTTGTGAGATTGCATGATTTTTTTTCAAGTGAATATTTGGAGTGGTAATTCTTGACAAGCTATGGGGTTCATAACAATTTGACTAGCAAACTTCAGAGTGAAACGTCTTGTCTTTCCTTAACAATGTGACTTAAAACTGTTAGATGAAGAAATGGAAAAGAATGTGCAGGAAATTAGTACTATTGTTCACATTTGATTAAAGATAAAAGAACAGAATACAAGTGAAAAGGAAATGATTTGAATTTTTTTAATCTGGTAGTGCCTTGATTAAGAGATCAAATGATAGTAATAAATGATAAAGCATTAAATTTAAAATTAAAGCAAAGTGAGTTTCACAAGATACACTTAATCTATATCAATAATTCTTCCCATATTTTTCTTATCAGAAGACAGCCTTACTTCATGAAAAGGAAATCTAGTCAGGGTATCACTTAAGTACAAGTCATGTTAAAGGGTGGTAAATGAATAGAGATGGACTGAAGCAAGCGTATGTTTCTCACAGATGGYTTAAGAGCATATTTTTTCTGCAACAGGATGTAAAGTCAAGTTCTTCTTCCAGGAATACTCTCTGAAGAAAACCTTGAGACAAAATATGTTCTGAATTTTTCAGTATAATGGCAGGGAAGTACTGGAGCCATGAGTCTTTTTATGTTGAAACTGCTGGGGCAAATAGTCTATAAAAAATACTGACAATCAAGATTGGTAATATTTATTCTGTAGCTAGTGCTAGTTGCCATAATAGCCAAGAGGAATGACTGGGTCCCTTACCTTCAGAAGTTGAGCGGGTTCTTTCTGGGGTTTTTCTTTTAAAAAATTACTGTGTAAAGAATAGGAATTTTGGAAATACCTAAGCTAGCTTTGTCTTCCAGATCAGCTATAATGACCAGAATTGGATTTATAAAACTGTCAGTACCATGGTATGCTTCCCATTATGCTTCCCTTCTCCTCCAGCACTGAGCAAGACACAGAGCAGAATTAGGCCGTTGGAGACTGGATGCTTGAGGAGGAAATGAGTGGAAATGTACATTCCCACCACGCTGCCATTCCTCCTCAGCATTGTAATGTAATAGCACAATCCATCTTTATGGGAGCTGTTTCTATTGACTCTAGTGGGATTACCCATTACTACAGCAGTAAAATAATATGAGTGTGACAATCCCACCTCCTGCACAAGCAGGTCTGCATCAGTTCATTTTGAAGGATTTCTATATGTTTTGAGAGAGGGCAGGGAACGACAAAGCTTTGCTTGTCTTCTGTATATTGCCTCTGCCATTGTCTAGCTGTGTTAAAAGTGTGCACATCTGTGTGCAAAGATTCAGACAAGCTGCTGTAGTTAATTTTTATGGCTAATAACTTGATTCTGACATTTCTGAGCAGAGCATTATAAGGCTTGTCTTTTAGCCAGAAGCAGGTAACGATGTTGTGTGAGTGACATCCTGACTATTGTCTTAATTATGAAGAGAACTGGGGACTGTGATACTATAATGTTTCACTGAGAAAGCTGAATGGGTGCCAGTGTGGGATGACAATACAGAAGAATGTATCATCAGTGGTCATAGCAGTGCCTGTCCATTTCAGGGAATTTGCAAGGAAAGAATGGTTTAAAATAAGTTGTTCTTCTACGCAGCTGCCTACACTGCAACGCTTTTTCCATATGTCATATTTTCCTCCATATTTCAGTGCTTACTATATATTCCAAAAGACTCAAAGGTTCCTTTACCTCTGGTTTGTAACATGTGGTTTGAGCCACGTAAGCTGTAACTCAACCTTATTAGAAAAGAAGAAAAGATCAGTCATTACTCATTCAGAAACACATAGCATTTCAGTTTTCATATTGCTTAAAATCCTGAAAATGTCTTAATTCCACTGGGACAGAAATTCACTCTGACTTGCAGAACACATCCATCAGTGGAATATATGTAATGAGGCTTTGTGTGTCTCAGTGTCTGTTGCTACAGTTAGGGATTTTTTAAAGTTGCATTTTCCGAATAAGTAAATGTATCTTGCCTCAAATTTCAGATTATAAGCAATGTTAGAAAGACGTGGACAGTTTAACATTTAACTTTGTGCTACGTTAGTTCATGGATTTGCCTGTGGGTGATCAGGCACAGGCCACTGTTGAAAACAGGCTGCTGAAATCACTAGGGTGCTCAGCTAATTGAACTGCTATATTGATGGAGCCTGGAAATCTTATCTTCTTGTGCTGTCACTGGAGGGTTATGTCCCACTGGTCAGTTGCAGTCATCCAGTTTTCAGTGGGTTCTGCACACTGGTGGAGCAGAGACTCAACTCCTCTTTTATTATTTCTTTAATGCGCTTAAAAAAGGTCTGTGCATTGGGGTCATTCTTTATGCGAGCTCATAGTCATTAGTCGATCTCCAAGCTTGTGCTAGTTTTGTGGTTTTGTGGTTCTGCAGGTAATTAGGCTTAAAAAAATCTAAACTGTTAATTGAATAGCAAAATCCCTTCCTTCCTTCACAGACCTTTGAGACTACTCAGCCTGCCTGTATTGCTGTAAAAACCTTGCAATATTTGCCTTCAGAGAAAAATAAAATTGCTGCCATTTTTCTTTTGCAAGCAAACTAAAAAGAAAATAACAACAGTCCTAATTCAGTAGCAAGACCTGATATTGCTCCTGCTTCAAAGCAATACTAAACAATGTTCAGATTGGCAAGGGCACTCTCTAGCCCCTTTGATGCAACTCAGAGCCTCAGGTTCATAAAGAAGTTCTCATACCACAGCTATAAGCACAGAAGCAACAATGAAATATCCACCCGTGCCTTTTGGAAATGCTATTTGAAGCTAAGTTCCTCAAGAAGTCCACCTTAAGGATGAAAAGCAGCTTTTGTATCCCATATGGGGACTGTATTGGCTATGACCCATTAAGAAAAGATAACTATCTTCTCACAAATATTGGTCTAATAAAAATGGTTACTGCTGAGCTTTTCAAAGCATTCCAGAGAATGTACATGCATGTTCTCCCTTTGTTTCAATGGATACTATCTCTCTATTATCTGCCTTGAAAACTCAAATTCATATTCAGAATTATCTCCCCAAACAACTTCAACAAATTCAAATTGCTGTGAAATGTAATGTTAATTCCTACATCATATATCAGACACAGGCAAGGGATATAGTTTTATCCTCTTTAATAAGTCTTCAGGAAAGTAATTCAAGACAAACAAATATTTATTGTACTAATCTATAAACACAAGGGAAAAATAAAATTGTGCCAGCTGAAACAGGATTGTTAAATATATGTGATACCCAAATTACATGGTTACTGGGAGCAATTTTGTAATCATTTAATGAAAAAAAATGTGGAAAATACTTTCAAAACCAAATAACTTTCATACTTAACTAAACTTTCATACTCGCTAAGGAATGACAGATTAGTTGTGCTAATGTCTGTCAAATGTGGCCAGCCAACTGAAAAACCCTCTAAAAATTTCCATAAAGAAAACCTACAATCTATTAAGAGACATATAAAACTCTGGACAATTTCTTTTGCCAGAAATTCCAAGAGAGAAGCAACTGAGACACACATATTTTAAATGGTTATTTCCTGAGAAACCATTATCACCATAAACCAGCTGAGCAGGTCTCTTGGCTTCTCTTTGAAATTACCAGTTGAATACGATGAGGGATTGTTTGCTTGTTTTGAAAATTATAGGAATATGGGAAGCCCTGTGTCCTGGTTTCAGCTGGGATAGAGTTAATTTTCTTTCTAGTTGCTGGTATAGTGCTGTGTTTTGAGTTTGGTATGAGAATAATGTGATGGCGCACTGATGTTTTAGTTCTTAAGCAGTGCTTACACTAGTCAAGAACTTTTCAGCTTCCCATGCTCTGCCAGGTGCACAAGAAGCTGGGAGGGAGCATAGCCAGGACAGCTGATCCAACTGGCCAATGGGGTATTCCATACCATATGACATCATGCTCAGTATATAAACTAGGAGGTGTGGTCTGGGAAGCAGCGATCGCTGCTCAGGGACTGGCTGGGCATCGGTCGGCGGGTGGTGAGCAATTGCATTGTGCATCACTTGCTTTGTATATTCTATTATTATTATTATTATTATTATTATTATTATTACTACTATTACTATTATTAGTAGTATTAGTATTACTACTACTACTACTACTACGACTACAACTATTCTACTTTATACTAGTTCAATTATTAAACTGTTTTTATCTCAACCCACGAGTTTTCTCACTTTTACCCTCCCGATTCTCCCCCATCCCACTGGAGGTGGGGAGTAAGCGAGCAGCTGTGTGGTGTTTAGTTGCTGGCTAGGGTTAAACCTCGACACCCTGAAGTAAACAAGCTTGCTCAGGTCCCAGGCAGTCATGTGAATTACTCAGTAGTTACATTAGTTTCAGTGGCAACTTCGCTCAGATCAGATATACATAGATCATTATGGAGGTGATAACACTGATCCTGCAAACTTATCTGAGCTGATGGAGGCAGTGACCTCAAGGTAGTGCTTATTCAGAATCTCCTCCTGATGTTGAAAATGCAGGTACAAACTGTATATTCTGTGAACTGCTTTTAATGAAGAATAACAATCAAAATTGCAATATTTTTGTTTGGGCATGCAGTTCATGCTGTAGAAGTGCAACTATAAAAGGAGTTATCCTCCTGAGGTCACTTATTTGCTTGCATATAAGTATGCATCCTAAATTACTTATCACAGAAGGCTCCATGACAGGCTCGCTGAATCAAACATTAAACATACCTGGATAGGTATACTTAATGTTAAATACTGGGTAATGTTATGGAATTTTTACTAATTTCATATAATTACAACACTAAGTGGTTGAATTACAAAGACAAGGAAGGTCATGTATTCAGGTGTCTAAAAATTCATCCGTTGTATTTCAAACCAGAGGTACTTATAAAACATATATATTCTCGAATATAGATTGCAGCCATTTCTGAAGACAGAATTTATAATCTTTTTGGTTATATAAAGCTCTGATATTTACCAGAATTAATATTATAGACAGTCCCATTTTGATAATTATAGCTGTAGGTTTTCATATAGACTATCCCGTGTTGAAGGAAGCTCAAAAATCAGATTTTGAGTATTTTTTAAGCTGAATGTTTTGCAGAACTGCAGCAGCAGAATAGCAACTATGGTTTTAAGGACTATTGACTGGACACCTTTTAAAACCTTTTCCCGCTGGTTTGCATGTTGTGGCTGGATTGTAGACCGAGAAGTAAGGAGGATTAGAGTCACACTGTTGACTCTGCCATTAATTCATGCAACTAGTTTTGGCACTATAAAGTACAAGTAATTATTACTCATAATAGTCTGAAACTAATTCTTTTCACATCATGTTGGCTTGTCAACACTAGCCAAAAAAGTTTTCTTCAATAAAATATTACATTACAATTTTGAATTAAAATTAAACACTAAAATTTGTCAAAATGGTTGAGGTCTTGTGTGCAGTTTTTCAAATAGTTCTGGCTTTAATGTAAACCTTTAACTGGTTAACTGCTTTCAAAGTAACAGCAGAAATAGAAATGAATATGAAATCTATTAACAAATAAAAAAGCCAGTTAAACTATTTTCTCCCATTGTACATTTACTTGAAATAATAATTTTATATTAATTTTCAAGCTGATAGTTAGGGTAAGGTTAACACATTTTTCCTTCATTATATCAAAAAGAAAAAGTTTTCATTGTTGTCACCACTGGACCAGTTTGTGTATTAAGAACACAATGAATGTAAGCTGCAAATAAAATTTGTTATAAATTATTGACAGATAAAGACTTTGCCAAATTAAAAGGGTGAATAATTTTATAATTATTTTATTTTTGTGGTGAATTCAGACTCATGGTATTTTAAACTCTACTTCACCAGGTTTGGAATAATGCACATTTGAATAGAATTAGATTCATCAGGTATCAAATCATACTCATCAACAATAAAGAAGTGTTCATTGCTTAAGGAAATGTTCTTTCAGAGGGAAGAAAACAGGATACAAAATGCTTTCTTATCATGATATTGTGCCAAAGAAAGGCGTGCTAAACAAAGTGTCAGCTAATGTCAGCAGAAAAAGGGGAGCCTACACACTCCTTCAAAGTCAAAGTTGAACGACAGCATTTCAACRTTGAGTTTTATGCTGCATTTTTGCATAGACATATGAAATCTTTCATCACCACAATTACCATATTATATGTATACAATTAATAATAATAACTATAAAATCTCTCTTTTTCTTAAAATTATTTGTTGAAAATACTCTTTTCTCTACCCATGCAAAGGGAATAGACACATTTTAAGTGAAAATGTAAGTTATAAGGAAAATCTGGGAAAGGCAGAGATAAATAACCTACCCATGGACAAAAGAAACCAATAGCTGACTGAGCAATTATTTTGGATCACAAAAGAGGCCCATTTTTCCAATAACAATCATGAACACTGTAGGGAAGCAGCTTTTCCTCTTATCAGACTGCTATGATATATATAAATGGTCTTGGGAACAGGCAATTACCTCACACATATATAAGGTTATATTTTTAACTGTGGACTTAAATATTGCCCATTCTAATAACTCTGATAATGTATATGTACCAAACAAACTCTAGCTCAGGTCTAAATAAGTTTAACTCTATCTCAGAGTGTTTGCAGGATTAGGGCTTAGGTTTTTCCTCAGAATATAAATATTATTTCTATGTTTTATTTTCCTCATTTTAATAATCTTCTGAGAAACAAGCAGTATGACCTATAGCAATAACCTTAATTTGCAAAATATGCCTATTTTTTTCACATACAGGATGAATTGTCTTAATCACAGATAATTAATCTTTTTCCCTCTACATAGAAAAAACACTATATATGGTTGTGAAGCAAAGTTTTGAGAGAGATTTAATAGGACTTTTATAAATATTAAATCTAATTTAATAATGTCCTTTCCATAAAATTTTAGCTCACATGTTGTCAAGCAGTAACAAATGTCAAGACCTTTAGAGAAAGATGAATATTGGTATTGCGACTTTTTAAAAAATTTACACTCTACAGGAGCCCTGGAACATGTATGGCAGAAAACAATGTACAAGTAATGATATTTTTTAGGAGTCTTGAAGATATTGCTTAGTTCATAGGGGAAACTATGTTTCAAGAGTTAGTGAGTTAAATAAGAGAGAAAACAATCTAATTACATTTTATTTTAGTTTTGGGATTTTAAGCCTGTAGGCATTAAACTGCAAACAGGGCTAGTGTTTAACAAAGGATAATATAAATGCTGTTTCATTGCTTCCACCCAAAAATGCTTTTAGAAACTTTGGGATCTTTCGTAACTTACAGAAAATACTGTTTGTTATAGATCTTTTCCAATCTCTGCCTATTGCAAAGGAAGGAAGATGATCTGTAGCAGGAGCACCAATACGATCTGTAAGGCCTCCAGTATGTTTGAGTGATAATCAGAAAACAGAACAAGATTAATTTCTCATTTAAGTTGAGGGATTTCTCATGCGAAGTTTCTATGCCACATTATACTGTGGAATTAACAATTATTGTTATGTTTGTATTTGTAGTGTATTACAGCTACTTGTAACAAACACAGTCCAAAAACGCTCAGTCAGTGCTAGTAGGAGCACTCCAGCAGCTGCTGGAGCACAAATCCAGATGTTCAGGGAGGAAATCAGGGGAAAATCCTGCTGGAGGATTAGCGCTCTAATTAGACCTTGTGCCTCTGCATCATCTGCAGGCACTCACCTTCTTCATGAAAGGTACCTGCACTAAAGCTCACTTCACTTCCCTCATGGTAGAAAGAGTCTAGGGAACAGATGCCATTGTAGGTCTTTATTTTAAGTAATCTAGGTGGTGGCCAATACTGGAACAGGCAAATCAAGAGATTTTCTCGTGCTGTTCCTTTGCCTGGAAACGGGATCACCAACATTAGTGTCTCTCCTGAACCACGTTTAGCTAGCCTTGTCCTAGAGGTCTCCTGTGATTTAGAGCTAATGCGTCCATCATGTTGAGGAATTTCTTTCTGCTTTGTAAAAGAAGTAGTTAAAATAAAATATGTAGTCTTCTAAGGTGCTAACTGCTTCACCAGCAGCCCTCCCACACAAAAACAAGTGCAAGAAACCACTGAATGAAACTGACAAGAATTATCTCATGATCTCAACAGCTGCATGTCTGATTGTTCACCAATGCTTTTCCCAGGGGCTTAGGAGATAACCTGTATCTATTGGCATAGGACCAAATACACGCATGCAGAAAGTACTTCAACTGATACTGCTTCTAGTGCAAGACAATATAAAAATTATTGTTCTATTTGCTGCTGCTGTAGCTTCAGGGACATTTCAGAAAAGAATAGGACTCTTTAAAGGTTTGTGTTGTATTTCTTTTTCTAGCAATTTGAGAAATGAAACCCTGAGGTATAGGAGCCGCTTTTGTTGATGCAGTATTTATAGTGAAAACGGTTATACTTACTGCCTGTTTAAAAACTTCTGACTGAATAACTCAACAGAAGTTACAAACAGCAATGCCTGTCTTGAAGACTTTCACATCTTTCAGCAAGCATGCGTTGTGAAAATTGGACTGGAAAACTCCCATTTTGGGAAATTGTATTCCCCCCTTTTTATTGGATAATATTGGAGTCAAGAACCTGTGTGAAATAATTATTTTCTGGCACAAAAAGCTAAGAAAAATACAAAATAAGTATGCTGATGTTTTCAAATGCCAAAAAGAAAAAATAAATCTTCATGATTGGGTCAGGAGATCTTGTTACTTATTCATATTTTAGCACAAATGACTTCATTCTTTTTAGCTGTTGCTGTTGGTCTTTGTGAAATCTTTTCTAGAAACACAGTACTTGAAGAATTGATCAATGTTATAAACCACATATCTATACTTGTTTAAGAAGATTTTCTTTAAGAGGATTGGGATGAAATATAACAAGCCTTGGAACACACCAATTAAGACCAGTGTCTGTAGTAGCTGGCTAACACCCTAACAACGACATACAGATCCTTCTCTTTCCTCATAATATTTTTCTTCTAATACTTACTAATTCACCTCATTATAGTTATAAACTCAGATTCAGACTTCTCCTTAAATCACCACATCAGAATCCTGCATTTAATAGCAGCACAGGCAGCCTGGCGTCACCTGTTACAACCATGTTCAGAGATTCCAAAATCTTTGCTGATCTCCTCTGCCCACTAATTTAATAAAAATAAACTTACAGAATTAAATCACTGCAAGACTTGCCATGCTGTTTGCTGATATCTACCATATGTATATTTGCAAGCAGTCAATACCTTTGGTGCTAGGTACAGTGTCAGTTCTCACAACTACTCTCCAAGCTAAGCAGAGTTCAGCACATCTGTTTTTGATGCACAGTACATATGTAAATGTTTCCTTCAATGTGCAGTAACTACCAAATTTCTTTTTATAATCAGAAAGTTTGCTGTATCGTACAGCAAAGAAATATGAACAACCATCTAACGCACAACCCCTCTACAGCTTTGAGACTCTCTTATGATAACTACCAGTAAACTACAGGTAGTGTCCTCAGAGTCAGCTGTGTAGGAGCTACGTGGAATGATTGTCATGATAACCTTTCAGTCTTTGTAATTTTACAAAGCATTCCTTGTATTAAAGTTACTTATCACAAACTATTATTAAACTGACAAGCCATTAAAATGTAACAATTAAATAACATCACACTTTTAAATATTATCTTTACTTCTGATTCACTCCTGTAAATGAACAGCATGAYAAATTGCACTGCAGTGACCTGACACAAAATATGTAGGAGTCTCCGGGGTGTATTTCCATTAACTATCAAAGGTTTTGCATCCAATTCTTAGATTTGCTGTAAATGACATTAAATGTATGTTGCTTGAACTTAAAATGTTTTATCTTGGTAATACAAACAGCATCTTGTAGGAGAAAATAAGAATGGCATTCATTTTTGCTAACATATTAGTACTATTTCTAGGTTTCCAAAGACATTTTATGTTGAAAAGTGGAAAAGAAACAAACAAAACATTTGGAAGGCTAAAGCCTAAGAAGTTCTCATCTTGCTTAGTAAAATAGTGCACCTGTTCTTGCCCATTTACAGCAAAGTAGTTCAATGGAGATTCAAAATCTGCAGAAGTTAAAATACCACTTACAAATATTGAAACTCAAAGGCCATACTGCACCCAAAGAAATTCCTAGTTTTATTAAAAGGCACAAAAGTCCCATATTTCTTTAAGCATATTGGTGGTAAGTATACTTTACCCCCAAATATTCAAAATACTACTCCAATAAAATTTGCCCAAAATTTGTTTTCAATGACCATAGGTAGTATAAATGCCAAACTAGACACATACTTCAAAATGAAGACACTGATGTTTATAATTTACTCCCCTCTTACATAGCCCAACATAGTATGAATTTCAGGTCATATATTCTGTTGTGTATCTGAATGTCTTCTCCAGCTTTTGTCACTCTATTATTAATTTTGCCTATGTCTTTTATTAATTCTTGAAAAGAGATTACATCTCCAAAACCAGTGATGTAATTAAAGGTAACAATTATTTCATGTATTCCTTTATGGTAAACTAAGTCTTATGTTCTCCATCATATTTTATAAGTCAAAAAATGGACCAAAGGGAATTCATAACAGGTCCTGATCCTTCTTTTACACAGCTTTCAGTTAACCTCTTAATATCAAAGTGAGTTTCTATGCAAATGTCAGAGTTTGGAGATCTCACAATATTGAGAGTATTGAGTCTCACAGAGACACAAAGTATTTGAAGATTCAGAAGCACCTRGATTATCCTAGCCCACTAAAGTGGCATATAAAGACCTCTGCTGCATAGAACAGTTGTATATTGGTGTGATCAAATTGGATGCCTCCTCTTCCTTTAGTGTGAGATTTATAAGGAAAAAATATAAAGAAATTGACAAAACATATGGAAATTTTTTTGTCAGTGCACTAAATCCCTGCAGAGGCAAAGTAAGAGAATAGACAAAAAAAAGTATGTCTCAGGTAAAAAGATTTGCCATAGAAGGAAAAAATTATCATCTGTTTGTAAAGGTAAGATTAGTCAACTAAGGTCACTATTGAAAATTGTTTGTGGGAAATATTTGTAACATTTAGAAACTTTACATGTTGCATCCAACAATATATTTCAATGAAATTTTATTTTTTAAGTATGTTACATTATTGTTTTAAACAGCCTTGTGTTGTTATATTTTTAAACCTGACATCGCTTCTTTCTAAAGGAAGCATTTATGAAGCAGTCATTCCCATTCTTCCTCCATCCCATCCTCCCTCTTTCATAATAAGTCAATCAGTTTGCTCAGTTTTAAATTTCCCTATTCCAATTAAAGAAAATATTTTTATTTCTAGTCATTACTGCCCAAGAAGCTGTGGTGGGACTCTTGACTAAACATCCTTGTCATTTCTGATCTTTTTTTTTCCTTGCTAAGCAAACACTGGGGGAGGGGGGGAACTAAACGCAACCTGCCAAAAGGTTAATTCTTCACCAGCAGAAGTCATCAGCATATGCTATTGGCCTTTGCCAGCAAKAGCAGACCCAGAAATAAAGATTTCCTCACACTATGTGCCTGAAACAAATCTCTCTTCCTCATTGACCAGCTCCCCAGGCATGTTGTTCTAGCCCTTGAAGCACCAATCATGGTGGCTCCAAATGTTCTTGCTAAAAAGTGAAGAATTTGTCAAAAGCTATTACAAGTAAATTTTGGTAGCCATTCAGGGTATTTCTGCCCTGCAGTCCAGAAGAATCTCTATGGCTTATGGAAACCTACTTCACCTAACTTTGAATTAGCTTGTTCTGGCTCTGATAATAGCTCTGCAGTCTGTGATGAAATAGACTGCAAAATTCATCAGAGGCTTTGTGGCTGCGTAGCCTGTTCCAAGGTTCATTCTGTGGTGGCTCTGCTGCTATCAGGACCTTAGCTAGCTAACGTACAATTAGCAGAACTGCAGGCATTTCTTTAGACTACTGAAGAGATGTACCCTGTGTCAGTTACTGGTTATGAGTGCAGAAAAAAAATATAGACCAGATGGGCAAACCCGTTTGCAAATAACAAATGTCCATAAAGCAGTCCTCCAACTCTTAGTGCTTTTAAGTGACATTCTCCAAACTATTTTCATTACATGTGTTATCACAAGGTTGAAGTTAGCTAACACTTAGCTGATAAGTGGTATATGTTGATTCTTTGTGTGACAGCTCAAACTTCCATAAGCAAACTGGTTTTTATTAAGCTAATTGATATTAAATAAGGACTCTTTACCATGTATGCATATGTGAACATATTGACACAGGTTGAAAGAAACAATGGGTGAAGAAGTAATGAAAGGAAATTCCACAGGCTGAGATACAATGCTGAGTGGTCAGGGGGTATGGCTTTCTGATCTGAGTATCTGCATAGACAGAAGACTGTATTAATGCTTTTACTGTTCCCCAAGTAGTTTGGGGCTGCAGTCCCAAGTTGCTAAAAGACATGAGGAAGGAATTCAGGCTGAAAAGTTAGATGGTGGTGGTTCATTAAAACTGGGTGGAGAAAGAGGGTAAGGAAACACAGTCTGGAAATACCAGCATTTTATTACTTATGACCTTTACCTAAGGAAATGTGAAATGTTTCTGAAAATCAGAGATGCACAGAGAGGGTGAGTGATACATTTCTTGGCCTTTCCATCAGGAATATCTGCTGGAGGGCGTGGGGCAGAGGGGTATTCCCCCAATCCTGATTTCTTCTAACCGTCCTGTGATGTTTCCACAAATAATCTGTGCTGACTTCATCTAGCTTAAGGTCCAGTTTAGGGTGACATGCAGCAGCAACAGCAGAAGTAAAATAGCTGGTGAGACAAATGCGACTGTTCTGCAGGGCTCATGCTTTCCCCTGAAGTTTTCTTTCGATGTGGGCTGATTTGTTACAGAATTCAGGGCCTCTCCACTGCTTCCCATTTGCATGGATGAGTTTTCTGAAAACATGCTAATTGCACAGTTGTCAGTGTCCTTTATGAACTCAGTCACAGTACTATCTCTGTCAAGGGCCTCTTGTAGCTTAAAAGCTTTTTTTTTCCTCCCCATTGTAGTTTTAATTTCTGCACCACAAGAATTGAAGGCCTCTCTTCTCCCAGTAATAACTCATTAGCTTCAATCTTGGATTCTTCCCAAATGCTTATAACTTATTTTCCTTTCTCCCCAGTATTTCTTAAAGCCTTCTGGTGCAGTTAGCACTTTGCCATCTGCCACCTTCATGACACTGCAGTAGGGAACAACTGGTCTGAGTGATGTTTTCTGAACTGTCATGAAAAGTGTGTCTGTGTTYCCATTTCTCGCTGTGGTACTCTAATATACTTCATTCTTTCTGCTGATCTATTACTGCCTGTCTTCAATCACTAAATGTGGTATCTTTCAGGCTAGACACTTGCAGCTTAAGTGTACTCATCTCATTGTCCCATCTCCACTAATTTCTCTCATCTCCCTTTTCCTCTCACCACTGAGTAATAACTCACTTCATCTCTGCCTGCTGTTTCCACTCTCCATGGTTTATTTATCATGTTTTTCACTATGTCTAGGATGACATATTTTAATCCAGACCATTTCTTATTAGTATCTTGTCATAAAGCAATTACCTTTATACCCTCTTCTCAACTTTAAGACTGCTTTAGAGTTGTGGAAGAAGGAGGACTATGACCCAGCAGCTGTGAAGGGGTATCAACTGTCTCTGTCTCAGTATAAAAAGAGTTCCTGTACCAAATTTTCCTAGGTAATTCACAGAAAAATGGTGGGAATTGGTGAAAATTCTAAAGACATTGTATTAAGGCAGGTAGTTTCAAAACCATTGTGGCCATTGGTAATCTAAGCCTGTGATTTGTTATGTCTCAGGAAGGAGGAGGTAAGGTCACATTTTGACTCACTTTCCTGCTGGAGCCTGAGCTTCATTTCCAAATAACTTGAGTTGGGTGGGAATCACAGTTAACTAGAAGTCAGGCTGGACAAGAATCCCAGATTAATAGCTTCAAAGAATCTGTCCAGAGTAGCATTTATTTCTATACCATTATGCTGCAATAAAGAAGTGTCTGTGAGTCCATTCTGGCTGGTCTGACTCCATTCTTTACATCCTAACACGGGGCTGTGTTGGGGTTAGCCTGTCAGTCCATTGCAGCCTGGGACTAACTCTGCACTCCAGGCTTTCACTCTGCCTGGGAGATCCTAAATCTGATACATGACACCATCACTCCCTTTGCATGTGAATGTGAGAAAGGCAATCTGTGTGTAGACTCCCACCTGTAAGAAAGAAGTAAGAGTTCCTCTGCTGAAGAGCATGGTTTAGTGCATAGTGTAAAGTTTCCAAGAATTCATCTACAAGGCTCTGAGAGAGATAACGTTACACTAAGAGTAATCACATTTACTTCATGGACTATACTGATGGAACAGAGGGCAATTCAGGCTTTAACCTTTCACTGATACTATCCTTCAATACATAAGTACCGTCAGTGACCTAACAATAAACTCACATGCATTTGGCAGAGTTACTGCTGGGTGCCATGAGGGCATGCTCATATTTAAAGTTTAAGAAGAACTTCAGTGTTTATCACATCCACTGACTTTCTTACTGTTGAAAGTGTTTCTGCACTGGTCAGAGGCTAGAGGAACATTACTTTTAAACTCTGAATTRCAGTCTTGGTTGTGTTTTAATTTTTTTAATGGAAGTGAGAAAGTTTTTTTTTTTAAAAAGCACTATTTGTTGTTCTCTCTTTTATCTAGGAAATGATTTGGTCTGTCAGTTTCCAACTAGTCCTGTTTATGATATATTAATTTAGTGTAGTTTTAAATGTAATGCAATCACATTATCAGACTAACATATTCATGACTGGACAGGCTCTGAATCTGAGAGTACACTGTAGTATACAGTCAGTTACCTTGTTATTTTTCCTGTGTTGTAACAAGAATGACAAGTTTTGCTAGTTCCCTGAGGTGCACAGTGGATCCAGTTTTGATGTCATTCGGGAGCAGTCTCAGAACATGGGAAGGTTATCATCAGAAAATTCTCCCTGTTTTTTTTTAAGCAATGGGTAGAATAAGACATATATACAAGTCATGTTACTTATGAAGTCTATTAAGATTTTCACAAAAAAAGAAAAAATTAAATGTGCCTTTTGATCAACTTGGCTGACCTGTGCTACAAAAGTCTAAAAAGCTGGCCCTAACAGTATTTTTAGACATTTGAGAAATTTTATCCCTGTCATCCTATTGAGGATTATAAATTTTTGAAAGCTATGTTTCTGGAACTTTGCAAACATTACCTCCTCAGCACTGTTTGTAACCAGTGACAGATTCTGTCCTAAAACTCTCCTAAACCAATCATTGACTACTGTAAAAGTCATGAGTGTGTCAGAAGCACATCTAAGAGATTTTACCCGTACACAGAAGATCCTTCCACTGTTAATAGAGGCTCCTGGTAAACTGGAACTGGGAGGGCTTCCTTCCCCAAAGAGCTAACTGGAGTGTAGGTAACTTCAGAAGACACTGCTGAGGTTAATAATTGTCTTACAGAATACGACCACTTGAGTTAGACACGCTATCTAGCTAAACACCATAAAAAATTGACTTTGGGCCTATATGCCATGACAGGCCAAATTTGACAGCACAAATTTGAAATTTTAAAATCACTCAAAGTAGACTTGGTGCTACAGTTTTCTTTAAAATAGCTTCAGCAGAGCCAAGCCCCAAGACCTTCACTATCGCGCTTGCTCTCTGAGCAGAAGAGAATTTCTGCTGGCCATCACTACTGCTTGCTGTCTAAAAGCATCTTGAAGTGGACCTTTTATGCAGCTGCTGTAGTTTCACCAACAGTTACCAGTTTGGTTCTGCAGTACAGAAGTGGTCTTTGGTACAGAAATGACCATAATAGATGATCAGTTTCTCACCTGTTAACAAATCAGAAAGCTCATTTTCTGTTTGCTTGAGTCTATGTGAACTTATTCTCAGTTTGTTTTCCCCCCACTGCACCACACTAAGTGCTGCTTTTCAAATAAAGGTATTGTTAAAAAAAATAAGAAAACTAATAAGAAGTTCTTCTAAATAAGAACACTGCATTATTCATAGACTGGATATTCATATTCATAACCAGGGAGAGGTTTCTAGGATAGGTGCTATTAATTTTTGCTAGTTAAATGTTACTAGAACTTAAAGCCAAACCAATGTATCAAATCAAGAGCCTGTAACCTCTGCTTTGGCATTTCTCTCCTCATTTTTATGTGCCAAGCCATTCTGTGAAACAGTGAAGGTAGATGAATGCCCATGAAAATTATGATACATATGAGAAAAGCTTGGGTTTTTTTCTCCAGAGGAATAACCCCTTGCATTCCCCTTTTAGTTCCTGCACATTACTTTGTTGTATTTTACAACTTCATGAGAAAACCTCTGTCTCAACAGTACCAAAAGAAAGTTAAAGACCCTTAATTTCAGCACATTGAAATGAAAGGCCTTTTCTTTCCTGTACCACTTGTGCAGAATCAGAGAGACATGCAGCCCACTTTCAGTACCAGAGAGAGGCAGCACCACAGAGTGGCATCTTAATTCAGTGTTTCTTCTGTTTATACAATGATCAAGAACTTGCCTCTCCACTTTTCCAGATCATCTCATCAATGAAGAATCTTTCCTAGGCAACTGGATTTCTCTTTTAGTGCTGAAATGGACAGAAGCAAAATTTAGCACATGTGGCCGAGTAGTAGCATGGAAAGAGACTTTTTCTGTAACAAATGTACTCATTTTCCCAGAAATTTCACAGCGTATGATCCAGCTAGTCAAATATTAAGTGTGTGATCACTTACAATTCTCTCTTACTCATTGACAAAGAAAGAGAGAAGATGGGAAACATGGAATGGGAAAATAGTATCTCTTAGCTGCCARAATGAACATTTGACTGCCTTCCTGTAATGAGGTGAACATGGAACAATATAACAATGAAGCTCTTCCGCAACAGAACAATCTGATGCTGTACTGTGACTGAAAGAATCTCTTTGTGACTGGTTGATAATTAAGAATACTACGTATCTTAAAAGTTACGACGTGGCTTATGCAATACAAAAATCTGGTCTCATTATTTGTCAGGGAAGAAGAACAAACAACTTCCAGTATTCTCCTGTTACAGCCAGAAGTTCTAAAATCTAAATCTGCCACTTCAGTCCAAAAATGTAGTTAGACAAGAATTCTGAGAGATTACACTACTTAAAAATACCACAAACTTGTTTCACAAAGAAATATGATTCCTCCTCCTTCCTCTCCCACCATTTTCAATATTTCTTCCAAATATCCATAAAATTGCATATAAAGATTCTGGCTATGAACCTCTCTCTTCACTTGTTTCTTAGTTAATAACATTTTCAGAAAATGGCTCTTAAAAATGCTGCTTATTTTAAAATACAGCTACAAATAAAGTTCCTCATGTGGATTGGAAATCAAAGAATATATGGAAGGGGAAATACAAGTAAATAAATTTATAAGAATYAAACTATTCATGTAAATAAATAGTATGTAACCACAGTTAAACCCTTTAGTACTATTTAGCTAAACCACTATATGAAGTATATCCTCACCAAATTTTTAGTTTACTTTAGAGGGAAAGTTCTGAAAATATAAAATATATATGTTAATATGTTTGGGTTATGTTTTTAAATAAAGATGTGTTCAGTTGTATTTTTTTAATTTACACACTTGACAGCAAAATGTTTTAATATCAACAGTTCTAGAAAAAAGATCAGGCCAAAGTATCATAGCCCTTAAAAATCGAACTGAAAATTGTGGCAAATGCAAGTACTTTTGAATATCTCTATTTATAACACAGCAAAGAACTTTGGAAAATGCAACACACTTTTAATGATTTTTTTGTGCATTAAATGATATTAAGATTGATAATTTTAAGATTAAAATTACCAATTCCTCTCTAGAAAGCCAGTTCAATAGCAAAGCTTTTCTTGCTGTAAATAGGCCATAGAGAAAAGAAGTCACATCCTCTTCAATGACATACTAACCTCCTATAACGCATCCCATCAAGGGTAGTCTGAGCGAGTGGGAAGGAGACTCTTCTCTGAAATGACAGATGGTAAAGAAGTTGGAAAGATTTGTGCCTGCTCTTTCAGTTAAGGTAATTTTAAGCATGGCTTTCTCAGAAAAAGGTTCCTTCCTTACAGAAAGCTAGACAGAGGAAAGGTTACACAGAGATGCAACCAAAGACCATACTAACCATTCTTATAAAAAATGAATTCCATGGCATTTTTAAATTTTCTTAAAATAGGTTATATATATATACAATTTTAAAGATGGGAACATTTTCAATTTCAATTAGGCAAGTTGCTCAGATGTTAAGTGACTAAATTTATTTCCTTCCTTGCATGACTGCTTACATTACTGTTAGCTTTAAAGCCTGGTAACATGGCTGTTCCCTGCCTGTTCCACCGTGTTACAGCCAGAGGCTGCAAAGCTTTTCCTCACTTCTGGTGGTGAGGTGGAACTGCAAACAGTACGGAGAGATTTGATGAGTCCTTGCTGACTGCAATGCAGCTACAAGTTGCTGTCTCCTCTTGCAGACACTGACGCAGTCAAAGAGACAGTGGAGGAGGACCCAGTGTAGTTTAGCATCCTCTGCTCTCCCATTTGAATATATCTGCACTGACTAGTAAGTTAGAAATGTTTCAGCTGGTTTTATTTACTGCTTGCCATGGGCTTAGCAGAAATCCAGCTAACACAGGACAGAGATCCTCTGGAGGACAATGCTGCTTTAGCTAGGCTGTTTGAAGGACCTAAGCTAGCTTTATATGCAGCTTGCCCAGGTATCTCTATGCTTCGCTGCAGGTAGACAAACCTTACGCGGGATGGAAATAAAAATGTTGATGAAACTAGGCTTTTCCATTAGTGGTTTGTCTTTAACTGCTTTCATTTAAAAGATTCCTGTAGTGGAAGTGTATCAGAGGATCAGCCATACTGAATCATATACTACAGAAATCACAGGCCAGGTGTCTGAGCTGATCTAAGCTCAAATGCTCTGTGTTCAGTGTTCTTATTGTCAGAAGAGCATTGATGCAGATATAATACTTGGCTAAATATATTTCTGTATCATGTTCAGCCATTACTCCATAGGCTGTTTTCCTATTGCAGATAATTTTACAGTTGCCACCTAGGAGTGACAAATGGGTTTATGGAGGGGTTTTTTTCATCTGCCAACCAAAAGATATTCACTAATCCTGTTACTCTGAAATAAATCATGTAGCTCATGGTTAAAATGAGTTTAAAAAAGGCTGGGAACATTTGTGAATTTCCTATCTGTTACAGCAGTTGTCTGACTCTATCTCCTTTGTCATTTGTTATAAAACCTCTGGAAGGACCTTGAAAGGTGAGATAGACTTTTTTTTTTTTTTTTTTTTTTTTGAGTTTTGCTAGTGTATTTGTCACTTAAGTGATTTTTATTAAATTTGGGGATGCTAAACACAGATTTTGCCTGGAAAAGGGTATGTAAATCAAAGACAAATGCCTTCTGCAGTCATAACTATGATAGGCTATATCACAAGTCAAAAGCTAAGTTTTTATTGCCTGCATACCTTTATCTATACTAAATTTCACATTTTGCTCACTTGGCTTATTTCCAGGTGTGATTATTATTGACTAGTGTGGAAGCCACAGCTTTGTGTGGCTGAAGAAATGAGGCATTTGACTGGGACTCAGAAGACCTATGCTCTATTAATGGTTCAATTTCTGCTTCTTCTCCAGTGTCTTTAACCGCTCTTTTCTTTTGAAAGGAAATCAACATATCTGCAGCAAGTGCTTAGACTSGGTCTACTGTGACAGGACTCTGTCCTCAGTAAGAATGCAGTAACAGTTTGAATAGCTTGAATTAGTGTCATTTCCTCCCATTACTGTGCATTAAAAACTGATACTGATTTGCTAACTGCAAGCATCCGTGTATGTTTACTTAGATCTGTTCTACACTGAAACAAACACCAGTCAAGAGGAGACTGAATTTTTAAGCTATGGATAATGATAAATTTTCACATGTTTGGAAGGTTCTTCACAGTTAAGTTGTACGATGAAGTTTTTGGTATTAAAATTAAATGTGTAACAATGTGCATTTCAAAACTGTCAAACAAGTTAAAACCAGAACAATAAATAAATAAAATAAAAAACACTCAAAGACAACTTCATTTTCACAGTCTTCTGACTGAAGTTACTGGTCTGAGGAGCTATATTTTACTCTCTTAAACTTGCTTTTTCTTGATTTTTCATTTTTCCAAATCTTTCAATAAGGTGTGAAATGCACTTTGGAAACCAGTTATTCACTTCCTTTCTTCCTGTCTCAATTCCTCAGGCTGTATAAAATAATAGCTGATATCATACAGAAGTTGTGTTTGGAAGAAAAAGTAAAATTCTTAAGTGTCAGAGATTTTTTAAAATGATAAACAAAAATCATAAATATGAACATTTAATTCAGGATTTTTAATTCCATAGAAGCATGCAATTAGTCATGCAACAAAGTCTTTCAAAAGCCAAGAGAAAGCCAGTGGAAAACGAAAAAATTTAGTGTTAAACTATGAACACTTAATTATTATACTAAATACATCACTGAAAAAAAGATGCCTGGATGTCTTCCCAAAATGCTTAAAAATGGTAATTTCAACTTCAGAGCTATGTCTTGATCTGTGAACTCCAAACTGAATTTAATATTGCAGAACAAAATTTTGAAGTGAATTGGGATTATCTTCAGGACAATATACTCTTTGGTGAATGTATTGTGTATAATACGTTGAAAGCAAAGCTAAAACATGTTTATGTGTCACTTATATATAGCAGCAGCTGCAGACAAACTGACATCATAATCTTGAAAACTTTTTTTGTCACTGTTAACAAAGTGAATGCTGATCATGGCAGTCATTAAAATGCTATGTAATTTGTCAAATTTATGTCCATCAACAAAGACTGAACATTCATTCATTTGTTTTGGGAAGACTGTTTTGCAACTCAATAATCTGTCATTGTTTTTACAGATTACTCAGTAGTACAATTATATAATAAACACTTTCCATGATGCAAACCAGTCAGCTTCTTTAAACATCAACAGATTGTACATTATGAAGCACATTACAGCTGTATTGTTAAAATTTGGGATAAAATTACCAAATGAAACATACTATTATGTTTCCTTACGTACAAGGAAATGGAAGTCTTTTCAAGAGACATCGGCTTAYACCGTTAATATTTAACTGTGCCAATGGCTTAAGATTTAGCTTGGCACTTCCCACTTTTCCAAAAGTTAAGCAAAAAATTAATTTCAAATTGTTAATGAAAAATATAGAAAGATTTTATAAAGATTCAATTTTGAGTAAAGTGAAAATTTACTGTTTAACTGCAACAGTTACTGCAATGAACATCTTAGACATCCAATTAAATGGTATTGCATGACAGCTGAGGAGGTCAAATCACTCTAGATGTAAAAAAAAGTCTGAAATTATGTTTAGTGTATTTATATTGATTTAACTTAAAGAATAGCAACTGTATGTCACAGACTATATTTATTGTCCTAGAATGGGTGAGAACGTAGTGTATTCCCTGATCTGAAGTTATTTGTATGTATTGGATGTTCTCTGACCATCTTCATTGTGAAGAGATTTTTTCTGTTCATTGTGAGTGCTCTAAACCTTCAAATTTCACACTTGATTTTTACTACAAGATTGCTAAACCAGAAACAAACTGGATGACTTGGAAAATTTACCTGCTTTTTCTCTTCTTTTATTGTGACAGCAAGAAAATAAGAGTCTCTTTATGGATGTAGCCCCGTATAAAATATTGAAAATTACTTGAGAATAATCACCTTTGACTAAAAGTGTCCTAAGGTATAAGACAATATTTWTTTTTCTTTTTTTCTTTTATTTCACTACTTAACCATTATTCTGCTGATGTAAAGAAATACCGAATTTTACTAATAACGTGCATAACAACGTTTATTTATGAGGGTTAGGTGGAGAAAACTGTGAAGAAAAAAGATGGAGGCAAACCACAAGCTAATATGCTGAGTTAATGCTGTGGGTGAATGAATGACAAAAAGACAGTAAGTAGTGCATTATTTGCTTAAATTGAAAATTCAAACAATTCTTCTCATTGCATATCAATTAATAGATCCTGTTGAAGTAGCAACAATTTTTGCACATTTTTATACTAATTTATTTCCATTTTGTCTTTTTTAAGACATTAACAAACATTTTATTCTCATCTGTAAATGAAGTTCTGGGAATTTAGGTATTTTGCAGATTATGGAGGAAAACCATAGACCTGCTACGGCAATACAAGTTACCAGAAGGATATACTGGGCAGAGACACTTTCAAGGTGAGTACTTATTCACAAGTATTTAGTTCTGCCATCCACCTGCTCAGGAATAAAGGCAGCCTGGCTCACCAACAGAACACTCCCAAGTAAGGTTTCCCCAAGATACAGAAGCATAATAAAAAGTGAATTTGCTCTGGAATATCAGTCCTTTTTTTTTTTTTTTTTTTTTTTTTTTTTTTTTTTTTTTTTTTTTTTTTTTTTTTTTTTTTTTTTTTATAATATGCAAGCAATATCTCTGCTGTCTAAGATTTCTACAAATGGATCTTTGTGAGGTTACCACTATTTTATTCCACATGAAATTCCTTTATGAATCATTATTCTCTAAACTCTATTGTACTGTTTTGTACCTTGCATAGGTATTTTTCTGATTAAAAAACAAACTAATATATGGCTACTTTGATTTATACCCCTGGTTACTAAATGTTAAGTGAGCTAACTGACTTAAATAAATGTTAAGTGAGCTTAACTAAATGTTAAGTTGAACTGTAAGTTAAAAGAATATGCTTTTTGCAGCAGTGGCTTGTTCTCCACATGTAAAATGATCCCCCACTCCCTACCCCAAAGGGGTAGGGAAAGCTACACAAAACTGCACAAACCCTAAATAAAATCCAGGTCTTATCCCTTTGTTTTTGCAATATACCAAGTATGAGGAAGTGCACAGAATACCTAAATCCACAGTACTGCTTTCATAGTGCAAAGATTTAGCAACAGATTTCTGAAAGGTTTGTGAAACAATGACTGCTAAGGCAATTAAAAGCAAATATGATCAACCGCCTTGATATTTTCTCAGAATACTATCACTGCACAGAACAGACCTCTTTAGTAAGCAAAGATGCACAGAAATAAATCTTATTGTCAGTTTCTAGCTGCAAAGACACACTGTGAAGATAGTGGGGTTTCATGCAAGCCAATTCAAATGCATTTTGCACAGTAGAAATGCATGCACACAGAAGAGGAGAAAAAGGAAAATTATTAGTTTAACTGAACTAAAAATGTTAAGAGAGTGCCGATAAACCAAAATTTAATTGTTTCGATGCTTCCAGAAGAATCAGTCCAGGACTTCAAAAATTAAAAATACATTTTTGGGGGAGTGTTGGTAGTTCCAATAGAATGCAGAGCAGTATTACTGAAGGAGAAGTCATTTCTGCCTTCAGCTTCCATAGCCAAGATGGTAGAAGAACACAGGTAAAAATGGAATGGGAATGCAATTTCTGCAAAACAGAAGTATGCAACAGGCATCTTCACATACAGTCCTAAATGGCCATTTAACATCTGCCTGCCTCTAGCTTAGAAGCCAGCTGCTCAAAGAAATGCTGGGAAAGAGGTGAAATCCTTCACTCTTGAGCATTATCACAGATAAAACATCATCAAGATAGATGCACTCAGTAAAAGGGGTTGTTGTAAAGAGAAGTGGATATGAACTAACTTAATGGCAGTCTCACAGGATCTTTAATTGCAGTTCAGTTTCCTCTTTCTCATGTCAGGAATAGAGTTCTACTTGCTGCTTGGTAGCTGTCACTGGGAGGCTGCACTGYGCTCCAGGTTTTGGGGAGCCAGACTGCAAAGGCAAATAATGAACCATGTAACAGCTCTTTAATTGCCTTTTGCTCCATTAATATAATATCTTTTAAAAAATTAGCACACAAGTTCTCCAAAATTTTGCATTGCAAGGAAACTCATTGAGGATACACAAATTTTGCAACAGAAGCTTCTGTGAGTCTTTCATCCACATTATGTCCTGTGACATTTTCAGACTATATTTTAGTTAYGCAGAGCTTTTTACACTGATATTTTGAAGGGGTAAAAACGTCTCAGGTTAAAAGCAATATATAAGCGTTTCCTTTAAAATTAATGTGTCATACTAAATACTTAAAACTATAGTATGCTGCCAAACTAACTTAACTATTTAATTTTGTGATTCAGTTCCTTCACTCTGTTTTTTTGGAGGTATGCATTTTCATAAGAAATTACCATTTTAAAAGATCAAAACCCTTACTTGTCTTTGACAACACTTTCTACAACTTTAATAATCCTCAGGCAGGATCAAGTTGCTGTTATTGTCAGTTCTCTATGGTACTCATATGAGTATGAACTCATTGCTTCATATTCTTTTTTTTCAAGTTGCTCAGGCTGGTTTTATTGCTAATGCTGTATTCTGTATTCAAATCAGGAGTGTAAGTTCTTCACAATACAACAGAGCTGCACAGATGAAAAGTTCCATGAAGTTGGACACGGCCATAACTAGCAAATTGTCAGAGAAGATGGATCAGCCAGCATTCAGGTGGCCTTGTTTTCAAACAAAACAGAAAATGTTAAGGAAAATAAGCAAAAGGGAAAAAAAGTTAAACGGTGGTTAAGAATCTTGTTCCTCAGTTTTAAGGAAATTAGAGTCTGCTGCATGTCTTCTGTTTTAAATTGTCACACACACACATGGTGTTCAAATCTCACCAATGAAGTTTATACATGTTCAGCATATTTCTCCCCCACCATTCAGGGATAAATTAGGGTTTTGGGCAGCCTAGGAAGGAAACCTACGTGTACCTTAAACAGCAGCACAGGGAATAAATCTCACCCTGGCCATCACTGAGGAAAGACTTTTGTTATATCCCACTAGCCAAGCATTCTGGCACTTTGCAGTGAGAAGTGTTGGAAAAACAACTTTTCTGTGCTCACRTAACTGCCCTCCCAGCTCAGGGCTCCCAGGTGCCAGCATCAGTTTTTCCCCTCACTTTGTCAGCACCAGTCATCAATCTATGCCTGCCTTTATAACAGGGTTATGTCAAAGCAGGCAGAGAGCTCAGCAGACTTCTCTTATCTAAATCACTATAGCAGGGCCTCATCTAAGTTGCAACCAAGAGCCAGATCCTGAATTACCATAAACTGATGCATCTTTACCTAGAAAAAAAAGTCCCCAAACAAAAAGAATTCTGAAGTCACTGCAGTTCATCAGTGACAGATCTCTCCCATGATGCAGTCATGACACAAGGAAATCTTGCAATTAGTTTTTATTTTATTAGGTTTCGTTCTGTCTTTGGTAAACACATTTAACTCTTTGTCAAGAGGAGTCTTGCCTAAATGTCTTGACAAGTGCATAGAAATCAATTAATATGTAGATTTTGACATTAAGGGCAGCATTTTACTGCAAGAGATGCAKATTGCTTGTAAATGCACTTGTCAAAAGTTAATTTTTTACAATCTTGAACACTTCTCAGCAAGTGACTGTTGAGAACAAGATCTATCTTACGTTTCAGCAAGACAGCCAAATAAGAAGGTCGAAGTGAATTTTAATGATTCAAGTCAATTTTCACCATACTAGAATGATGACATTCATCAAGTATGTCCATAAGGACATACCTTTAGGTAATTGAGCTTGAGTTCTTAGTGTTGTACAACGTATCTGGATTTGCCTTCCAGCTCCTGCATCTTACTGCACATTGAGCTATCCAGGCAATAACTTAAAGGAATCAGTTCATAACTCATCATTCTGCYCTTGCCCTCTTTCCCTCCCCTTTCTATCTTTTCAATAAATCACTTAAGTGATTTATTGCTCATGGTCTTTCTAAAGTACAAGAGATAAAATGTAGAGAGAGTATTTTAAATTAAGTCCTCAGGATGAAAAGAAAAAAGTGAAGCCTAGAGCTTTATCACAGAACATGCATTCAGGTTGCATGAAGCTGTGTGGGTTACTAATATTTTTGCTAGCTCCTTGTGAGAAACTACCTCTCATGGTCTGGGACTCGATGAGAGTGATGCAGTCATGTTTTGGGGCTGGAGGAAGGAGAGCACTACCTACCTGGGTTACTGCCCCAAGACCTGCAATAGCAGCATCCTTTTGATGACTTCTACACAAACTCAGCCTTATCAGGAGACCATCCTCCTCGCTACTGTGGTTCAACAYGATATTTGAATGCCAGCTCTGTCCAGAAGACAGAACTCCTCTTGAGAACACACCCCTCTCCCCAGAGGATTAGATATGTATCTATGCTCAGGGTTTAAGCAAGAMCAAAGTCTCTTTGCATTTTAAGATGATTATTTGAGTTACAGTTAAGCCATTAATGTTATCTTTTTACTACACAGATGACAGATTATCATTTTTAATTTGCATAAGAATGATAAAAATGTGTTTTGTAAATTTCTGTATATCCTTTTTACTTAAAAAACCCAAACAAACCTACAAATAATTGTACTAGCTAGCACACTTTTACAAAAGTTGTTTAGAGAGGGAAATCCATGACAGATTACTGTCTCTGTCTAGTGTGTGTGGGTAGCTATCAAAAGTAGAGTTTCAGGTACTGAAAGGGTGTGCTCAAAGGACTTGCTATTTAACTGTCGTTTAAATTTGGGAATAAGAGAAAGGAGGAAATACTTTGCCATCCTAATCTACACTTTTGATTCTAAAGGGTGTTAAATTAAAAGAGAAGAGAAAGATATACAAGAACTTAGGCAGATTTGAGTAAATATTTTCAGGAGTAAAAGATGGAATAAAAGTACACAAACATTGTTGACATTCCATTTTACATATCTAAAACAGGTTTCATTCTACCTGTATTTACCAAGAAAAAAAAGCTTATTAATATTTAATTCAATTTCTTATTCTCTCTTCTCCATAGCTGTGCATACAAACCTGGCTGCTCCACAGATGTTCAGTGGAAGGGAGGAAGGCCACAGGTTATGAGGGCTGCTCCAAGTCTTCTTGAGAAGAAGAAGAAAAAAAAGAAAAAAGAATATCGTCTTTCAAGTTATTGCAATATTCCATATATCAACAAGGCAACACACATACTTCTCTGCATGTTGGAGACTCCGCTCCGTTTCTGAGCATAACTATAGCACATCAGCTTTTGCAAGAGCTTGTTTTTGTCTATAAACCCACATTAATCTATTTCAACCAAAATTTCAGGACATATGTCCATCTGTTTCCCAGTTTGTTTAAAACAGAAGCTATCACAAACTTTCACTTCCCTGTTGTTGGCATGCTTACAAATATTTTGACACAAGATGGCCATAGCACTTACTGGGAAGCACTTTCCTTCTATCAGTTCTTCTTAAAGGTCATCTCAGTGAAAATTCCCCACCTTCAAACTGCGCAGTCTCCATGTTTTGTTTTATCAACATATTATGTTTTGTTGTTAATCTTCATTTCAGCTTCTCCTGTGGTAAGAACATTTCTGCACGTAGTTGCCTCTTATTTCATTTTGATTTTTTAAAAAAAAGCAARCTAATTGATTGTGACTTTTTAATGATAAAATTGTTAATTATTGAAAGACTCAAGGGAGCATATGGGTGCACTCCTCTGCTTTAGTCTCGCATCAGAAAGGATAACATATACCTACTGAAAAAGACTCAGATAAATACTAAGTTTTGGTAGGTTGACCTTGGCTGGCCACCAGACTGCTCTATCACTACTCCTCCTCAACAGGACAGAGGGGAGAAAATACTATTAAAAGCTTGTGACTCAAGATAAAGACAGGGAGATCACTTACCAATTACTCTCACATGCAAAACAGACTCGACTTGGCCAATTAATTGTAACAGAGTAGTATAGTAAGAAATAAGAGGAAAACTAAAACGACCTTTCCCTCACCCCTCCCTTCTTCCCAGGCTCAACTTCATTCCTAACTCTTTTACCTCCTCTCCTAAGCGGCACAGGGGAATGGGGAATGGGGGTTGTGGTCAGTTCATCATGCTTTGTCTCTGCCACTCCTTCCTCCTCACGCTCTTCCCCTGCTCCTGTGTGGGGTCCCTCCCATGGGATACAGTCCTTCATGAACTTCTCCAATGTGGGTCCTTCCCATAGGCTGCAGGATGGATGTCTACTCCACCATGGTCCTTCATGGGCTGCAGGGGAACAATCTGATTCCCCATGATCTTCTCGAGGAGCTGCAGGGGAATCTTTTCTCTGGTGCCTGGAGCACCTCCTCACACTCCTTCTTCTCTGACCTTGGTGTCTACAGGGCTGTTTGTCTCACATATTCTCACTCCTCTCTCCCAGCTGCTGTTGCACAGCGTTTTTTACCCTTTCTCAAATATTTTATCACTGAGGTGCTACCAACGACGCTGATTGGCTCAGCTTTGGCCAGTGGCAGGTCCATCTTGGAGCTGGCTGGAACAGGCTCTGTTTTCATGGGGGCATCTCCTGATGTCTTCTCACAGAAGCCACCCCTGCTACCACAACCTTGCCATGTAAACCCAATACATAAGTTTTTGCTGAATTGCAGTGTATTTGAAAGTCTTAACAATTCTAAATTTTGTCAACCAAGAAGATCATCATAACCTGTCCTAGTCCTATTTTATAATCACAGTAGCACTCTTTTCTGGGGACCTTTTTATCATTATATACTGACAGTCTAGATAAGTCACGTTCTACTCTCAAAAACTTAAACATGAACATTAGTGATGAAGCTTTCAGTTCTTATTGCAGATCAATGCATTTTATACATGTATTTGCAGAAAAAAGAAATTACTGAAAATTACGAAAAATGGGAGAAAAAAATGAAAGACTGTCATAATCAGGAGTCTTTTCTGTCTCCTCTCCTTGCTGCACCAGATTTGCTTTTAGTTTTGCTTTTGTATTTCAGTTTACACAGGACCAGTCCCTCCCAAAGTTCAAGGCCAATGATATTCCAGTTTTATTTTATTAAATCAAACCTTAAAACACAAAGGCAGATTTTGCCGCCTGAGGAGAACTACTGAGCACACAAGCAAATGGTACATCAAAGAGAAACACCAGGAATAAACAGTTGCTGCCTTAACAGACCCTTTGCAATAGGGAAAGTAAAAGTTGAAAGCTCAAAAGAAGTGTCTGACATAGCAAGAGGAAGATAGAAGGAAATTTCAGAATGAAGTTGCAGGAAAAGGCACTACTGTGGAAGCTTGGAGGAGGTACATTTTTTTAAAGAAATTAAACACTAAATAAAAATCTTTAGGTATATAGCAAAAGTGGATTCTGTATTAGTTTTCTTTCTGCATGAAAAGAGCTATTTCCTTTTTAAAGAGAAGCAGGGAACACAAGACTCAAGCAAGGCTTTAAGTATCTAACGAGCTTTTTTTTAAACATTGTTATAAAAATAAGAGAAATAGATACAACTAAGCCATTCTCTACTTTACTAAAGCATTATTACATTCTTCAGATAGATTCTTAGGATTCATTTTAATGGATCTTACTCATAAATACATCTTACTCATAAATACATTTTATTATCACCCAAAGCTGTCCTGTGCTTAAGCCAAGTGTGATAGGGCTGCACATCTGAAATAATCTTTCACTAGCTGTTTAATATAGTACTGTGTTTGAGAATAAGATTTTTTTTTTTAAATGAATGCCAGTCTTAAAATGCAGATCCATGCAAATCTGTTGTTTATAGATTGAAAAATAGCCATTAAAATAAAATTAAATATTAGAATATCTAAAGTGAATCAGTTCCACAGATTAAAATGTAACTTGTCAGAGTTTTTCAGAGACATATTTTTATTTGCCTTTGTTTTAAACAAAGCAACTCTTCTCTCATGGATTTATATAGGTAGCATTCAAAGGATTCAATAGACATTTACGTTATTCATATACCTCACACTGGACCTCCACAGTGTGATAAATTTACCAAAGGCAATATATGCAGGTACCTAGGAAACAGTCATTTTACCATTTTAGCAGCAATGGCCACAGTTACCTTGTGTTTTTAAATTTTAGCTAATGTGTTAAAAATCAGTAGCATTTTTAGATCATTGTATAATTATAGTATTATTTAGTAGTAATGAGTATGAATATTATGAATCAAATTATTTTCACAAACCAAAGAAAGCATTGAATGCCATTCTACCAGTCACTTCAAATGCCTGTGGCAACACATTTATGCTCTTGATGAAATAAAAACAATTACAAAGAAAAAAAAAAAGGAAAATAAAAGAAAAAACAGAAAAAGCAGAGGAGGCATATATACATATATACATATAAAGAGTTCCAGGCACAATCTTTATCATAAATTAGGAATTTAAACACCTCTTGCCAAACCTATGTCGCTCAAAAGTGTGAAGAAATAAGGATGAGTTCATTTTGGAGGAAAACAACGTTATAACTTCTGTAAATACACAAGCACCAGAAAATGAGCTCCACTATCATCCTAGCTGTCTCTGGCTGGCATATTGAGGAACACATACAAATAAGGGCTTCAAATCATCTGCAAAAATGGCTTCATATCACTTATGAGGGAAAACCAATTCAGCCAAAATTCTTTTATAAGAAAAGAATCTCTACTGATTTCATCTGTTGTTTCACAAAGACATGCTTCCTATTAAGGCTTCCTCTTGTGCAAAACAACTTTTCCCTTTACCACAGCTAATTCTACTTCAGTTTGCCCTGTTGGAAGATAGAATATTCTTTAGTCAAACACTAGGATTTCAATACAGTATTTGTCATCAAGAGTTTCCCTACCTTCCTTTTAATTATTCTTGTTCTATTGACTTTCACTAACTTGCTTCAGTTTATCCCCTAGGTTTGCCAGTAAGAATCCCATTAGTTCATTTCCCTGTAAACTGCTTTTCTTCTTTTCTGGTTCCTATCCACCTCTTCAGCCTTCCTTTCTTTCATCCGTATCTTATTCGAGACATATTTGTGTTGCAAAATTTAATTTATCTCAATTCCAAAACTTCTTTTTGTCCCTTTAATTTCATTTTTTTCCCATTTCAGTTCCCATTATTTTTTCTTATTGCTCCTCCCACTTCCCTTCACCTATTATGTCCAAAGTCTTTTTTCCCTCTTTTATGAGCTTTTCTTCTTCCACCCTTCTATACTTCTTTCCTTGGGCAACTGCCTCTGTTGCGTCAGAGGACATGCAAGCCCTTGTTTCTGTCTGCGGAAGAGAGAACATTAAAAAAGTGTGCTTAATCACCCTGGACAAATGTCAGAGACAGGCTACTATTAACTTGTATGCTGATATAAAAAAAAAATCCACAACAGAGCCTTTGAGAGTTCTCCAGATTTTCTGAGGAGCAAACCTGATTTTATTTTACTTTAAAGGATTAACTTCAGCAATGGCACTTTCAGCATTATTCTGCATCAGAGACTCTGTCTCAGAATCAATAAGAACATACATGTGAATTAGTAAATTGAGAGGAAAACTCCCAGATTACCCCACATCTGCTCTCTTTTAAATGAAGCAGTACATGTAGTTATAAAGACAAATTTATAGAATGGGTAACTGTATTCTTAGTTCCTGCCTTATTTTAAAATCTCCATTGCCATGCACTGTTGACTTATACTGTGTATTTGATATTAAACTGACAAATACCATAACTATACATTTCAAAGCTTGAATGGTCCCATTCTAATAAGGCAAAAGCTGTAATCCTGTCTGTGATAGCCAGCAAAGAGCATTGCAGTATTTATTAGCACAGAGAATCCAACATTTATTCATTTTGGTCTCAATTTTACTAACCAGGCAAGTACATAGAATAATTTTATTGTTAGGTGTATCTCAGTAGCTTAACAACAAGCAAACATACAAGAAGTTCAATAGAGGGGAGCATCAATAAATTACAAAGTAATACTGTGCACATTATTTAAAAGTAAACATTTAAGAACATAGTTCCTATACACATCTAATCTCAATACTGCATTTCTTACTGTGCAGGGAATTACAAATAAATGTGAAAGCAATGAGGTGTCTTTTGTTAATGTTAACTCTTATGTACTAACCCATCTACATCACTATAGCATTATGAAGGATCTAACTTTCAGTTAACTTGTTGTTGAGATATAACCACTTTCTTTCATTATCAGCTTGGATTTTTCATACTCACTTGACATTGCATGCAAATCAATTTCACTGGCTGCCAAGCCTTTCATGTGGAATTCCTTGTCATTTGGCAGGCCCACCAAGAATAATCCTCTGTAGCGCAAGACAGTAGGCTGATGCATGGTAAACTAACACAAAAGAAAGAATTACTTTTTTTTCCATAAAATCCTCACGCCTCCCCATCAGTTCTGTAAAAACCCAAGAATAACATGTGGGTAATATTAATGATTTTTTTTCTTTTTCTGCTCTTAGAAAGTAAGGTTCTCAGATGATGCACTCCTTAAAATGTCCTCTATATACAGGACACATGGGGAAGGCAAGTGAGAGGAAGCCTGAACCCACCTGAAAAAATACAAACTCTCCAAAATTCTTCAAGTAGAAAAACATCATCCATTTGTCCATTCACTCAAATTTCAGCTGTGTTGAAAATGGCTTACACAACAATAAATTGGACACTCGATTTTCATGCTCAGTAAGGATTATCTTGAATTATATAAAGGGATATGCTGGTGACTTAAAGTAGGAATGGGCAATAATGCAAGACCTAAATGCTGTAAAGAAAATACAGTTTAGCATAATCTTTACCTGGCTCCCTTTCAACACTTCCGTCTTAACAGCAAATGTTTGCTTACTATTAAAAAATGACTTCAAAATGAGTATTTTTTATGAAGTCTGTGTTTAATTCAGCCCTGATTCAAAGACAAACAATAGTCACATTCAATAAATATGCATGTTATTCAGTCTAAAAATACTTGTCAAAGAAAATAACCTGTGATTCCTTTCTGAAAAATCAGCCTCCTACTACTTTGATCCTAAATAAGCTGCACAACATGTATAATCTTGCATAGTCACTAACTATTAGGTGGAGATTTGCAATTTACATTTCTATTTTTATGTAAGCAAAAAGTATTCATTTGTGTCTTTACATTTAGATTACTTTGTTTTCAAAATCAGTCATGTATAGCAGTATTTGTTTTTTATCCAGATAAAAAACCATTTCAAACCCAGCTGCATGGAGCTATTGACTGCATCATCAGAGAAACAAAGAAGTATGAAGATGATTTTCAGTTCATTATTACTTTCATCTCCATTAGTATTTTTTCAGTCTCAGGCAATTATATCAACAGCACAGATTCACTTCTTTATCTTTTGGTGCAGCCATCAAACATGACCTAGACATTATGAATTACATACTGTCATGTGTTACCTTGTTGACTCTCAAGCCCTAAATGCAGAAGGGAAAAAAAAATCAGCATTTCATGCTAGCCATCATTATCTGCATTATCATGCCACCACACCTCCTATAGTGTTTGTATGTACCTGTTCTGTATCTGCAGGTACTATGATGTGATTCCAGGGATTCACAACTGAGGAAGTTGAACATGTTGCCAGTTTCACAAATCTGACTTTTCTTCTCTGCAAGCTCATTACCTTCCTTCTTTGTAAACATGAAACAACACCGTTTTCAGTTTACTGCCGGAAGTGTTGATCACCAAGACTGATTTTGTGTATCTCCTGTGTCTTCAGGAATTTTGTTTCAGAAGTCATTGAATCTGGATTTAACTCAGGCTTCCTTTGACTTTTGTGACCTCTTCACCTCAACATTATGGGCAAGGATTACAACCTCAAGTTAATAAATTTTGGTTTCTCTATTGATAATATTTAGTTCACTCCCATTGATCTTAGCAAACGCAAACCTTGTCAGAGAACTACTCCTTATTCCACAGTGGGCCAAAAGTCCCCTACAAAGGGAAACCCATCAACAATTTCAGTCTGAGGCTCAGTCATACTCCATATGCACTCTACTGCCTTTCACAAGACACTTTCAGGTACCAAATAGTTTTTTTTTTACTGTCCTGTTCCAAACTTCCCCTCGTTTAACCCATTGAGTATACCGGGTATGACAAAGCTGCTGTGAGAGCTAGGCAATGAGGCAACCAGTGGACTTGGATGTGAAAGCTGAAAGAAGTGAAAAGCCTGGGGAGCTAGACTATGTGAAGTAGCTATGCAACTGTGGCCACCTGCAGGTAGGAAGGAGATCTTTTTTTAGCACCTTAGGCATATCTAGGATTTGGTTTACAATAGTGAAAAAAGTTACGTGTGTTTAGATTCTGTATCTCTGCTTGTAGAGCAGTTCTAGTGACAGTGGTACACAGCAGCCTTTGAAATGAACTYTATAGAGGCTGAGAATTCCCAGCTCCCTCTGCAGGATAAGCTGCAGGGTTCRTAAAAAGCAAGGGACCCCTACAGAGTATCCTGTTTTGGCAAACATTTATTAAGTAGTTTTCCTTTAAAATTCCTAAAAGAAGAGCTATTATTATTAAATTTAATCTAATTAAATTATCTTTATTATCTGACCATCCCCCTTATACGTGACCTTAATGGAAAAATTAATTTTGTTCTGTCTCTCTTTTCAGTGAACAGACAACTTCAAGTTCTTTATTTGTGAAATCTAACTTGGACCATCTGTATCTCTTAATGGCAATACAACACTTTGAAAACTGTTGGATGAAGAATACTGGTACTTCTATTGTATAGATGAATTCTTTTTTTCTGAAAAAGGCATGCATACACATCTGAGACTAGTTTTCCCAAAGCATGTCTTTTTTTTTTAATATATTTTGGAGAAAGAAATGGTGTCTAGACAGCTCTTGCATTTGATAGCTTAAAACCTATCTGGTGTGTCATCTGGATGACAGTGAACTTGAAGTGTTTTGAAATTCTGCCAAAGAAAGGTTTGTTTGGCAGTTGTTTTAATCAGTTCACTTTGTAAGTAGACACCAGGAACAAAAGACTAATGTATACAGTCATAGCGGAACCTTCTCTGATCTTCAGCGGTTCTTCAGATAATTCAGACATTACCCATATGGAAGGTAGCATATGTTGAACACAGAAAACAATTCCACTTAGTTTCTTTATAGATAGTTCTTTAGCTGACAGAAAAGGTGAATTGATTTCTTAACTTCCTGAAGAGCTAAAATCAGAATGGACTCTTGAATTGAATGAATTTTGAAGATTAAGATCTTTTAGAAACCAGTTGAGTTTCATTTCTTTTTAACTTGCTCAAAATGGTTTTTTAATCAAAACTTGGTGTGCCTTCTGGTTTGGGGTTTCTTTTTGGTGTAAGTAATTCTCCAGAGACATACTTCTGAAATGTGTCTTCGTCAGTCTGTACTGCATACATTATTTCAATGACTTAGAATGACAATGAGATGAGAAGAGGTTCTTTCTTCCTGAGCTAGTTGGTAGACTATTGCTGAGTCTGTAAGAGTTCAAAATCAGTTGAAGACTTGGTCCTTATTTGTGCAGGTATTTAGAATAAATTATATAATGTATATCTTAATTTCTTGAAAAAATTGCCATTTGATAATGGCATACATTTCAGCTAGCCCCAGGTCCTGTCACTAACAATGACCAGAGTAATTTCCTTAAATAAGCTCCTAAGGGACAGCCTGTCTCTGGGAATCAGAAAACAAAGCCATTGTTCTCTGGTTCAGGAAGATATGAAAAAATTAATTACTTATAAATTATCAATTGCATCCAGTGCATGATTAGGTCAATCCATTTAATCAACAATACTCTGTACTCATTACAGGACACACACAAGTTTGTTGTCTGAGCTGTGTCTATTTTCATCTTAAAATATTTGGAACTTCATGCTTAAATTTTCTGGGTTTGCAAAACCACCACCACTTGGTTCAACTACAAAGTTAAACATAAGGAAGGCAGAGGAAGATATACAGTAGCCCAGTTGTTCCTTCACTTATGTAACCCTAAGCTCTTTCTACATTACCGATAACCTTCTGGCATTTTTAGTCCTTGCAGTGAAGTAAGCTATGTAAGGCCTGATTTGAGAGATAATCTTGACCTCTGAATTAAATTTTACACTCTGAGATGGTATTTCCAACCTTAGTTCCATTTCAACAATTTTATTTTGTCTGGGATATGTTCAAACTTCAATGTTGCTCTTTGAGTACATCATCAAAATGAGGAAAGTGAAGCCTTAAATTAGAAAATAATACTTTTCTGAAGATTAATTGACATATTGAACTGCACACAACTGCAGTAACAGAATGGCCTAATGATGCTAAAGATGTGAGATTAATTGCTCCCTCATATTCATTTTTAATGAAGAGTAACAATTGAGCTGACAGGCTAATTATTACAGTTTTCCAGGTCTCTGCTATAATAACAGTCATAAWGTTACTCGTCAATCAAAATGTAACCCTTATAAGGCTTTTGTTCTTTAAAACTCCAACACTGTTTTCTCATTTAAAGTGCAGTGACTCCTGACATTCAAAGACCAAGGGGACTTTGCCAACTGAACCTCCCCTTCACATTTCAAGTAACTACTTCAAAATTCAGGGTTGATTAATGTTCAACTTTATACATTTTTTTCACTTTTGTTTGTTTGTTTGTTTGTTTTGTAAAAGAAAAAGGCTATTTCCAGTAATGAAGATAAGACAAGACAGGAATTTTGGACACAGTTTAATCAACGGTGTCCATTTAGAGGAAAAAAAGAGAAAAAAATGACAAAAAGTACCTCATCCTCCCAAGCCTAATCTTACTTCTATTATAATGAACAAAAAGCTTCCTACTGTCATCACTGGTTTAGGTTCAAGACTCATAACATAACCCTTCCAACTCAATTGTTTATACTTTTTAATTAATACTTTAATTATCAATTCTACTTTGTTTGATATTGAATCTAATGAAACAAAACTCCGCAACTTTTTTTGCTTGAAGCAAAGTAGATTTTTGTCTGTGTATCATGAAGGAAAGAAAATTTTCCTAATTCATAGTTCTTACCTGGTTCTTGCCTTGGAACATATGTGCCTATTACAAGTGAAAAGAGCCTTGAAAGGCAGAGACTGAACTCCCTTTGTCATGCCAAGTGTTCCAGGTTGAAACCCATAGCCCAGTTGTGGTCAAACAGAAGAARGATGTTGCAGAGAAATGAAATAATGCAGTAACTAACTCAGAGAGCCATGCAAAAATTTCACCGACATTAGGATTGATCCAATAAGCAGTTTGTCATTGCTTTCCTTTTGTTTACAAGTTTGATGGAAAGGAAAAAATGGGCTTCTCCAACTACAGGGTTAAGGCTGAAGCAAAGTCTGGTCACGATTACTAAAAGATAAATTGACATTAATACAGCTGCAAATAAGGTATGGTGAGAAACTGCTCACTGTTTTAACTCTCTGGCATAGGAATCATAATGCTGGTGCTTGCTGATGTCATTGCCAAAGTTATTCAATGTCACCGAAGACTATGGGTGTCACAGCCTTAACAAGTTAATGTCCTTGCTCAAGCGTTCAAGGAATATTCCAAGAATGCCTAGGTTGTATGGCTGAGCCTGCTGAAGCATAATGCAGTGAGAAACGGCTCAGACCCTTTGTCTACACAAAGTTACATATGCTGTAATCCTTGGAGAAGGCCTCAAAAGTTGGTATGTCATGCTCTAGCTCTGCTTTGGCCAAAATACACACAGTGTTGAAGTGCTCCAGGCTTTTAGAGCATTGCTGCTTTCCTCTTTCTCAAGCAATATCTTTCATTTCATCTTGCCAAAGAATATCTCTTTTTCATCCCTATCCCTTCTTTTGATGTCCAGACTTAATTTTCACCACCCTCTCAGAGACATGATTTGGAAGACCCTTCTCTATGTTAGCCATTTTTACGTGGGTTTACTCTTTCATAATAGCTTTCTCCCTATCTGTTCTTTTGTTCCACTAATCTTTTTCAGTTACAATTGTACACATGTTGAAGTATATCATTTTATTAAATATATTATGTTCTATATTCTTTCTCAGTATGGCATCAGTCTTAATTTACTAAGTACTACTGCTTGATTACCTGTTTTCCTGGAGAAATATTTAGACAACAATTAAAATACAAGCCTTGTTTAATTCACTGGGAAAATACAATAGGATTTTTTATCAGTGTTGTTCCTTGCATTATTCTCCTTTAAAAAACTTGGCTTGCTATCACACAAARTCTAAAAGCTGACAGAATGAAAAAATTCATTAAATGTTGACTAGAAGACAGCATAACAACTTCAGTTGCAGCAGAACATTTGTGCAGTTTGCTTTTAAAATTTTAATTCATATATTATAAATGAAAGAAACAGCATACTTGCAAGCTCTGGCTTTAACCCTATTCTTCAAAATGACATGGAAAGTACTTGCAGAGTCCCTTCCTTCACCTTTATCCTGTATCTTTCTTGGTCTGAAGACAGTATTTTGGTAACCAACTTGTGTTGACCTCATTTCTTCAGGTTCTTATTTCCAATTAACTTCTCATTACATTACACTTGGTTTCCATAACTGTCATGCACACTCAGTTAGCACTGAAAACTTGCAAGCTGCAAGCTCCCACCACCTGTGGGAGGAGATTTACCAAAGGTTGATAATCACTCAGTTTCTGCCCTAAAGCTAGCAGCAACAGCAGGCCATCTGTCATAAAGCTGAGGAATGCCTAAGGACATAGAGGTTATATCTTCTAAATGGTGCATGAGCACACAAGAAAGGACTGCAGTAAATGGCAGTGGTATGTAGGTATCTCCTGCAGCACTGAAAAATGTTACTTGCCAAACTAAAGTGGTTTTTTTGTTTGTGTGTTTGTTTGTTGGTGGCTTTTTTTGAATGATTGCAATGTGCATTTTTTCCTTATTGTTAAGTGGAACCCAATACATTCATTCTGAGAATGTTTCTCACTGAAGTACCTCATAGATAAATTTCAGGTTTCTAACACTCAAGAAACCAAATAAAGAATCTTGTTTATTTTCCTTACTCATTCTCATTTAAATCAGATCTTTACATTTAGTCATAACTGATGACAGGTTATTCTTGTTTCTTTAAGCAATATATTTCCAAGCTTGTGAAAGTCAGTCCTCAAAAAACTGGTAAAAATAGAATAACCTTTGGAAAAAACTAGTRAAAACAGAAAAACCTTTGGAAAAAAAATCAAACCTTCAAATAAATAAGACTGTATTTAGGACCTAGTTCTAAAGACATTTTATAGCCTTTTTAGACAAGTCACCATGCCTTCATTTGCCAATACATAGTTACTGCAATGTTATTAAACATGTTGAAGTTTTAAGAAGCTATAGTCAATAAATTTGAGGAAAAAATGTGCTGAGCTGAAGAGGAAGGATCATGCCTTCTGCAGAATACCTAAATCATAGATTTTGTGTTTTACAAATATTATAAAATTAATAGAAAACAGAACTTGCCTTTCATGAGTTAAAATCCACATAGATGGATATTTTAACACCACAATGGTACGTGACCTTTAAGTAATTAAAAGAATGAAAGAGTAACATGGCAAGAGCTATAAACAAGATAACACATGCACATGAAAAAAACAGGAGATGAGACAGATGTGAAGGGTTTGACAAAACAGCAGCCAGGATGTGCAATGTTAGTCTAATAGGGGTAAAGACTGAGACTCAGGTGTTAATATTGTCTATTGATATACATGAGTAATACTGTTTTGTGTACTGTGAGACCCGGTAACTTATCACCTTTTGTAGGCAGACTAAAGAAAATATGTCAGAGTTGTTATTCACATGACAGCAGTTGTGGAGATGCTGGGTAAAAGGGCAATGCATAGCAAATTTATCCCGAATATTTGCTGCTACTTAAGGGCTTTCTTAGCAACAAATGAGGAACAGAACCTTTACGCAAAGGTCCTACTGCACTGTAGTAACATAGTACTCTGTGAAATTGACTTCACCACTTTACAAGATGACATTGTCTTAGATTTTAAATTACAGGCTTGCAAATATAGGGATGTATATCCTCAGAGACACACAGATCAATATAATACAGATTACTTGTGTTGAAATTTTCCTGGTAATTTTTTTCCCTGCACAAAATGCATGGAAAATGCATGGAATACATGGAAAATATGATCAAATGTTATCAAATCACTTCTCTAGAACAATTATTTCCTTTGCCAGCTAAATTAAAGATAAAAAAAAATATTTCTTCTCCAAAAATCCAGGTCAACATCAACCCAGGCAGTCAGGAAAATACAACAAATACTGGGGTGGATTTTGTAACAAGTCACAAGGAAATCAGCCTTAAAGAGCTGTACCTCTAAGTCTGAGTACTTTCTCTGAAAATGTTTTAGTTATTCTTCTAAACAATCTTTTATACCTTGAGTGGCTAGAAAATGTGCTATGCGCATTCTTATTTTATCAGAACTAAAAATCTTTTCAGAGAATTTAAAAAAAAMCCCAACATACTGAAGCTCATGCAAAGATAAAGTTTTGAAGTACTTTCCTGAACAAAAAAAGATGTCACATTTAGTGAAGRGGAAGATATATTATATAATACATACTACTAAATCTCTATATTCAGAAGTAATGTGGCTGAGGATTAATTCTTGTGCACAAGGTGACAGACTTAAAATTATATATTTAAGAATATTGYCAATGTAAAGAGCTGATTTTGTTTAAAATCATAATCAAATAAATTTGCATTGCAAGAATATAATTGCTGCTAGATCAAACAAGTAAGTGTTTAAAAAACCTTGTAAATTTTCAAGGGCTCAGTGGAAAAGTATTCAAGAGGGTATCAAACTGAGGTTATAATAACAAAATTTAACCTTGAAATTTTCTCAGTTTTGAGTACTGCCACCTCAATGATGTTTTAACATGGTTTTTAAATGAAATATTTTTATATAGTATGAGATGTCACTGTAATTAAAGCTACATGGTAGCTTCCATTGCCCCTCAGCTTTTTGTTGCCTTTAACTTTCCAAAAGGTATTCAGCATAATTTTCCATTTGCTATCTTTGCTTGCTGGTTTTCTTTTTTTAATTTTCTTAAATCTGAGCAAGAGTAGTAAAAGCATAGAAGGGGTTGCAGATGTAAACATAGCTGAAAACAGGAAACCAAAATTTGGCATTGAAAATTCCTCTGACAAACATTTTCACCCTTACATTGAAACTGCTGGGCTTCTGACTGCTGAACAATCTTCCTCATCTGTGGTTTCCTTGTGGGTTTTGTTTTTTTTTTTYCTAAATGAAAGTGAGAYGCCTACTCAATTGTTTTGTCTGAGCACTAAATAGGGTAGTGATGGAAAAGGTGTGCAATTGATTGAAATGCACATCTCTGTTACATTCTTGTCTCAGCTTCATAATTTTGTGATTTAGGTGCAAATACTGGAAAGTGTCTGCATCCTTTGGGAGGATGGCCAACTGTGGGAATCTGATATTCTTTTCTTATTATTACTTAGTATTTCCACCTAGGTAAATACTCCACATATGTTTTTTAGACTTAAGAGTATGCCCTGTAATAGGGAGTGAAGTAGTTTACATATATGTTTTTAACGCATTGTACATGTTACCAATTTGTACTATTTCCGTATAAGTTTGTTGCCAGTGTTTATAATTTTCCATAAAGACCTTGCTTTGCTTTTGCCACATTTTTTATGTCCTTAATCATGACAAAATTAAACATTTAAGTGTTAGCACTGAAAACTTGGAAGCACATGTGATGCTGAAGGAAGGAGGGTGAAAGGAAGGAAAATCTTCGTATACAAATTTTAACGTCAGTCAGAATCAATGACAAAAAATTCTGTATTAATTTTTTTTTCATGAAGTCTGTTGAATTAAACAAAGCCCATTTTAAGGGCTTCAAAAATGGAGGAAACCTGATGCTCATCAGTCATTCTTTCCTTTTCACTCATTCTTTAAGTATGTAAGCACATTTTTCCAGTATAAATCTGAGAGCAGACTTCAGTAGACAACTCACTAGTTGTYCTACTCACAAGTAAAATTAAGCACAAGTCTTTGTAAAGTAATTATTAAAAAGTATTAATAAGGAAACCTCTTGATACTTTGTTACTTTTTGATCTAGCATACTATTCATAGCCTAGCACCATTTTTCCAAAATTGCTTCAAATCACTTCTGGCCAAACTTAGAAAGACATAGTACGTGAAATTCACTGAGTGTAAGCTTTAGTTATATCCATTTATGTGAGAAATAGTACAAGGAGAGCTTGGTATTCAGATACATTTTTATCCTAGCATCAAATGAATAAGCATACTTTTACCTCTGGATGAACTGGGAATATCTTTTGGTCCAAAACTGGAAGAAAGCTTGAATTCTTGCCTCCGTACTGTAGCCAAATTCCTGAACAATTGTGTATGCAAACTCCTTAATACAAAATATGTTATGGTTTAAAAATAATRCAGAAGAAAATGTTTTAAGTTTAATACATGAATGTGCTTTATTAGTTAAGTTCTGTATTGCCAAAAAAGATCAAGCTGCATGTTCCTTAATGCTACATCAATATTATGTTTTATAAAGAAAGGACAGTTACTTCACTTTTAAAAATATGCAATTCAGAATATCAAATTCACATTAAAAATTTGGTGTATATACTATGGACTCATTGCTTAAGTTACTGTTGTGGTTTAACCTGGCAGGCAGTCAAACACCCCACAGCCGCTCGCTCACTCCCCGCTCCCCTCAGTGGGATRGGGGAGAGAATCGAAAAAAAAACAAAGGTAAAATTTGTGGATTGAGATAAAGACAGTTTAATAAAACAGAAAAGGAAGGGAACATAATGATGATGATGATGATGATGATGATGATGATAATAATAATAATAATAATAATGATAGAATATACAGAGATAGAGTGATGCACAATGTAATTGCTCACCACCCGCTGAGCGATACCCACGCAGCGATCGCTACTTCCTGGACCACGCCTCCTATTTATATATTGARCATGACGTCACATGGTATGGAATACCCCGTTGGCCAGTTGGGCTAGCTGTCCCGGCTATGCTCCCTCCCAGCTTCTTGTGCACCTGGCAGAGCATGGGAAGCTGAAAAGTCCTTGACTAGCAGACTACTTAGCGACAACTAAAAAAATCAGTGTGTTACGAACATTCTTTTCATACTAAATCCAAAACACAGCACTAGGAAGAAAATTAACTCTATCCCAGCCGAAACCAGGACAGTATCCACCCCTTATTCTATACCATCTACGTCATGCCTAGATTTCATGTTTTCCAATGCAGTCTAATTAATCATCACCACTTTTCTTATATTTTGAGATAGATATATATACACACACACACACACACACASAGATATCATTCCCTTAGTCTATGGGCCATCCCTCTAAAATGTCCATTGAGTTCATTTAGTCCATGACTTTGGACTCCATTGATCATAACAGTCTTTCAGGGCAGGAGAGATGGTATGTGTTGTTGGATTGTTGCATGCTGAAGCCAGTTCTGGTTCCATCACCGCTGCA
>JAYKAV010000664.1:7429-18323 GCA_035582835.1 Phoebastria nigripes
GACAGAGAACCAGACTGAGACAGATGGAGAAAAACAAAGAATAGTGATGGGCCACAGGGCAGAGAGGGAGGATTTARAAAAGGGGACAGTGAAGTGGACAGAGATAAACAGAAATACCAAAAAGGCTCAATGAGCTGAAGGGGAGAGACAGAGGAATTAAAGAAAAGGGACAGGGAGCCAGACAGAGAATGATAAAGACAAAAATGGGCCATGGGACAGAGAGGGAAGAAATTAAAACATAGGGACAGGGACCCGGAATGAGAGAATCTAAGAAAAAGTATATCTAGAATACAGGGCAGAGCAAGAGGAATTAAAAAATAGGGACATGGAGACAGACGGGGGCGGGGGGGGGGAATTGTGAAGGGCTAAAGGGCARACGGGGAGAAATTTAAAAAATTGGGATAGGAAGACAGACAGATAGATGGAGAAAGACAAAAATAGTAATGGGCTGCAGGACAGAGACAGAGGATGAAAAAAAGAGGGACAGGGAACAGGACAGAAGCGCAGAGAAAGAAACCAGAGAGGCAGAACGACAGAGAAAGAGGGGGACTCGGAGAATGAGAGGGGGAGAGGTGCAGGGAAGCGAAAAAAATGACAGCAGTGAGAGAAAGAGAAGGAGGGGGCAGGGAGGGACTGGGATGCAGAAGAGGGGCGTCACAGCCCCAGGGGTCCAGGACTCACCGCAGCTCCCGCTCTCAGAGCTGCTGGGAGAATGTGACAGTTCGGATGCATCTATCTTTCTCTCTCTCCCCCCACCCGCCTTCCTCCTCTGTAGCTCTGGTCACTTGACTGTCATCCACCTAAAAGAATAGATTGGTGTCTTACAGCTCTTACAATATGAGGCTTCCCAGATACATAGTCTCACACGGGCACACACTACGTGGCCATACGGTGCTTTTGGTTACGCATAGACCCTGCGGTACACATTGGTGATCGGATCTGCTGAGGACTACACTGAGAGGGATCCTTCCTCACCCGGAGAGGCAGGCTGTCTCCTGTCTGCAACTGGAGGCAGCTGCCAGCTGGATCCTCTTTATTTTATTCTTCAGCTGCTTTACCTTTTTCTGGCCTCTCCAGCCTCAGCCGCGGCAGCTCCTGCCCACAGCCAGTAAGTGTTCAGCTGTTCCTTTTCACCCAGGCCACCAGGAGAACGAGGGCAAAGGCAGCCACACAAACCTGAGCCAGTTGCAGTCAACAACATCCCCGGAGAGGAACCAACAACTGAGTCCTCAGTGCTGCCTCTGGGAGAGGGAAAGAACGAGCAACCGTTATCCACAGCGATGACTGCAGCTCTCCTCGGGCAGGAACCCCTCCTTCTGCAGGAGCTGCTGGAGACGCCGCTCCTTCCCTGAACTGATGCTAACGGCACCTGCATTTATGGAGAATAAAGCACATTCAAGGGCCAGCTTGCTGCCGTGAGGACAGGGTTTGGGGGCAGTCTGTGGCTACGGGACTGGCTTCAGGGGAGGCGCTGGAGCTGGGGGCAGCTGCAGGGGGTGAGCAGGGCTGGAGGAGTTTTGTTGAGTTGGGGAGGCACCCAGTGCTTTTTCCAGGGGGTGGGAAGGCCTCCAGGTACCCAGAGGGGTGGGGGCAGCCATCTCCTGCCCCTCTTCCTGCTTCCCCTCCACCAGCGCTCAGAAAAGCCCTGGGAGCTGCCCTGATGGGGCCTGACTCCAACTGACCATCAGCCTGTTGTACCGGTGGGTTGGAAACATCCTCGCAGCTCATCAGCACGCTCACACAGGCATGCCCCAGCAGCACCATCCCCTGGGGCTGCAGCCCTTTTACACAGAGGGGCCATCTCCATCAGCCTCACTGCCCCCCCCCCCCCCCCCCGGGGCTCCTCCAGCCCACAGCTGCAGCCATGGCCCCTGACACCCACTGTATAACCTGCTCCCCGGACTCTCCGACAGCCCTTACCAAGTACAAAGGACTACAAACACAGCCACGAGTGCAAAGGAGACAGCAAGTGTTTATTGGTCAATGTGTATAAATCCCAGGAATGAGTCTGCTCCAGGGCTCGGTGCCTGTACACTTACCCTTCCCATGGGACAACTCGGCAGTCGTTACTGGAGCAGCAGATACAGAGAACGAAAATACAGTGAAGGGGAACAGGACAGAGGAACGGAAAGAGAAAAATAAAATGAGGGAGAAGGACTGATGAGCAGAGAAAGAAAGGTACAGGGAAAAGGACAGAGAGATGGATAAGTCAATAAAAAAGGGATGAGGAGCCCTGCAGGGACATGGCAGAAGAAAAACAGGGTCAGGGAGCAGGACAGAGGGAAAGAGAGAGAAAATAATGAGCGGGGAGCAGAACAGACGGATCGAGAGAGAAATTGAATGAGAGGAATAAGGAAGGAGGGAGGGAGAGAAAAAGACAGGGAACAGGCCAGAAGGATTTGGGGTTGTTCAGCCTGGAGAAGAGAAGGCTTCAGGGAGACCTTATTGCAGCCTTTCGGTACTTAAAGGGGGCTTATAAAAAAGATGGGGACAAACTTTTTAGCAGGGCCTGTTGCGACAGGACAAGGCAGAATGGCTTAAAACTGAAAGAAGGTAGATTTAGACTAGATATAAGGAAGAAGTTTTTTTACGCTGAGGGTGGTGAAACACTGGCACAGGTTGCCCAGAGAGGTGGTAGATGCCCCATCCCTGGAAATGTTCAAGGTCAGGTTGGACGGGGCTCTGAGCAACCTGGTCTAGTTGAAGATGTCCCTGCCCACGGCAGGGGGGTTGGACTAGGTGACCTTTAAAGGTCCCTTCCAACCCAAACTATTCTACGATTCTGTGATTGAGGGGGAAGAAGAGAGAGACAGATCACGACAAAGAGAGGGAAAAAGAAAAACCAGCGCTGGACTGCAGGATGAGAAAAAAGGCCAGGGAGCAGGACAGAGGGGAATAATGGGACAGCGAGCTGGGCAGGGGGATATAGCGAGAAACAACGGGCCAGGCAGTGGTATGGAGATACGCAGACAAAAAGTTAGGGCGAGGCTGGAGGACAGAGAGAATAAGAGAAAAGGGACAGGGAGCGGGGCAGAGATGGAGAAAGAAACATTAGAGACAGAGAGAGGAGGAGAGTGGCAGGACCAAGGCAGAGAGATGGAGAAAGAAAGGAAAAAACAGTGATGGGTAGCAGGCCAGAGGGACAAGGAAAGACAGGACAAAGGACAGGGGGATGTAGAAAACAGGTGAGGGACAGGGAGCCAGAAAGCAGGATACTGCAAAAAAGAGAGAGGGACAGGGAACAGGACACTGGGATAGAGCCAATGAGAGCAACAGAGAGAATGACAGAGAGGTGGAGCACGAGATAAAACAGGGACAGAGAGGTGAAGCAATAAATAATAGGGACAGGGAGCAGGACAGAGGAAGAGAGACAGAGAAGGACAGGCAAGACAACAGATAATTGGAGAAAGAAAAGAAAGGGAACAGCACAGAGGGTCACAGAGAAAAAGAGAGGTATGGCAGAAAGAGAAAAATAAGATGAGGGAGAAGGACTGAAGAACAGAGAGGAAAAATGTACAGGAAAAAGGACAGAGATGGAGAAAAAAAAAAGAAAGACTGGAGGCAGAACAAAGGGAAAGACTGGCAAGTACAGGCAGCAGGACAAAGGGATGGAGGAGGAAGAAATAGTGACGGGCAGCAGGATAGAGGAAAAGAGAGAAAAAGAGCAAGAAGAGCAAGACAAGGAGAATGACAGAAGGATGTAGAGAGAAAGACCGGGACACGTAAAAGGAGGGGTTGGGGGACACACGCATCAGAAGGGTAGAAAGAAAAAGAGAGGGATGGGGAGCAAGACAGTGTGACAGAGAGAGACAGAGGGAGGGAGGAAGGGAGGGAATGGGATGCAAGGATACAGAAAAGCAGAGGTACAGGGAAGAGGAAAGAATGACAGAGAGAGAAAGAGGAGGGTGGGGAGCAGGAGAGAGAGATGGAGAACAAAAAAAAACAGTGATGGGCAGAAGAACAGAAATACAGAGAATTTAAAAAATACTTCTAGGGAGCAGGACAGAGGGATAGAGCAAGAGGAAAAAAATCAACAGGGAGAAGGACGGGTAACACACAGCAGGACAGAGGGATAGAGAGGGGAAGAAATTAGGGACAGGAAGAAAAGCAGAGTAACCAAGAGAGGAAAAAAAAAAAAACAGAAGGGGAACTGGACAGAGATGGGCAGCAGGACAGAGAGGTGGAGAAAGAAAAAGCAGGGATGAGGACAGGGACAGAGGGATAGAGGGGCAAAGAGAGGAATGGGGACCAGGACAGTGGGATATAAACACAGAGGGACAGGGAGCGGGACACAAGATGGCAGAGAGAGAGATGGCAGAGGGAAGTGGAAAGAATGACAGAGAGAAAAAGGGGGGGGCAGGGAATAGGTCAGAGAGCTGGAGAAAGAAAAAATACTGCTGGGGAGCAGGACAGGAGGGTGGAGCTGAAGGAGATGAATGGGAAGCAGGGCAGCGGGATGCAGACAGCAAAAGTAACAACAGGCAACAGGACAGAGGGACTGACAGAGAAGTAAGGGACAGGGAGCAGGACAGAGGAATGGAAGGAAAAAATACTGATGAGCAACAGAACAAAAGGATGCAGAGACAAAGGAGGAGGAAAAAGGAAGGAGGGAGAAAGAGAGGAAGATGGGGATAGAGTGCGGGACACAGAGAGACAAAAAGCAGGACAAGGAACAGGACAGAGGGACTGGGGGCAGGGCGGGGGGGTGGGGGGAACCAGATGCAGATTAAGACAAAGAAATGGAAAAGGAAAGAAAACAATGGTGGGCTGCTGGACAGAGACGGAGGAAGAAAGAGTAGGGCCAGAGTAGGGAAGGGAGAAAGGAAAAAAGGGACAGCTGGCTGGACAGGGGGGATATAACTAGAAACAAGGAGACAGGCAGCAGGATAACCAGGAAGAGGAAGCAGGACAGATGGACAGTGAGACCAAAAAAGGGGCAGGGAGCAGGACTGAAAGATGGAGAAAGAAACATTAGGGACAGAGAGAGGAAAATACAGGTTGGAGGAAGGACAGAGAGAGAAAGAGAGTGCCAGAACCCAGACACAGAGTGGGAAAAAGAAAAACCAGTGACAAGCAGCAGGCCAGAGGCGGGGGGAGCAGGGGGAATCACAGAATCGTAGAATAGTTTGGGTTGGAAGGGACCTTTAAAGGTCACCTAGTCCAACCCCCCTGCCGTGGGCAGGGACATCTTCAACTAGATCAGGTTGCTCAGAGCCCCGTCCAACCTGACCTTGAACATTTCCAGGGATGGGGCATCTACCACCTCTCTGGGCAACCTGTGCCAGTGTTTCACCACCCTCAGCGTAAAAAACTTCTTCCTTATATCTAGTCTAAATCTACCTTCTTTCAGTTTTAAGCCATTCTGCCTTGTCCTGTCGCAACAGGCCCTGCTAAAAAGTTTGTCCCCATCTTTTTTATAAGCCCCCTTTAAGTACCGAAAGGCTGCAATAAGGTCTCCCCGAAGCCTTCTCTTCTCCAGGCTGAACAACCCCAACTCTCTCAGCCTTTCTTCATAGGGGTGGCGTTCCATCCCCCGATCATTTTTGTGACCCTCCTCTGGACCCGCTCCAACAGGTCCGTGTCTGTCTTGTGCTGAGGGCTCCAGAGCTGGACGCAGTACTGCAGGGGGGGTCTCACCAGAGCAGAGCAGAGTGCCAGAATCCCCTCCCTCGACCTGCTGGCCACGCTGCTTTTGATGCAGCCCAGGGTACGGTTGGCCTTCTGGGCTGCCAGCGCACGTTGCCGGCTCATGTCCAGCTTTTCATCCACCAGTATCCCCAAGTCCTTCTCGGCAGGGCTGCTCTCAATCCCTTCATCCCCCAGCCTGTATTGATACTGGGGGTTGCCCCCACCCATGTGCAGGACCCTGCACTTGCCCTTGTTGAACCTCAGGAGGTTCCCACAGGCCCACTTCTCCAGCTTGTCCAGGTCCCTCTGGATGGCATCCCGTCCCTCAGGCGTGTCGACCGCACCACTCAGCTTGGTGTCATCTGCAAACTTGCTGAGGGTGCACTCGATCCCACCGTCTATGTCACTGGTGAAGACATTAAACAGTACCGGTCCCAATACGGACCCCTGCAGGATGCCACTTGTCACCGACCTCCATCTGGACATTGAGCCATTGACCACTACCCTCTGGATGCAACCATCTAACCAATTCCTCACCCACCGGACAGGCCACCCATCAAATCCATACCTCTCCAATTTAGAGAGAAGGATGTTGTGGGGGACCGTGTCAAAGGCCTTACAGAGGTCCAGACAGATGACATCTGTAGCCCTTCCCATGTCCACTGATGTAGTCACTCCATCGTAGAAGGCCACAAGGTTGGTCAGGCAGGACTTGCCCTTGGTGAAGCCATGCTGGCTGTCTCCAATCACCTCCCTGTCCTCCATGTGCCTTAGCATAGCTTCCAGGAGGATCTGTTCCATGATCTTCCCAGGCACAGAGGTGAGACTGACTGGCCTGTCGTTCCCCCGGGTCTTCCTTTTTTCCCTTTTTAAAAATGGGAATGTTTCCCCTTTTCCAGTCAGTGCAAACTTCACCAGACTGCCATGACTTCTCAAATACGATGGATAGTGGCTTAGCAACTTCATCCGCCAGTTCTTCAGGACCCGCGGATGGATCTCATCGGATCCCATGGACTTGTGCACCTTCAGGCTCCTTAGATGGTCTCGAACCTGATCTTCTCCTACAGTGGGCGGCTCTTCATTCTCCCAGTCCCCGCCTTTGCCTTCTGTGGCTTGGGCGGTAAGGCTCGAGCACTTGCCGGTGAAGACGGGAGGCAAAAAAGTCATTGAGTACCTCCGCCTTCTCCGTATCCCGGGTAACCAGGTCTCCCGTTTCCTTCCTGAGAGGGCCCACATTTTCCCTCGTCTTCCTTTTATCCCCGACATACCTATAGAATCTTTTCTTGTTGCCCTTGACGTCCCTGGCCAGATTTAATTCTGTCAGGGCTTTAGCTTTCCTAACCTGATCCCTGGCTGCTCGGACAATTTCTCTATATTCCTCCCAGGCTACCTGTCCTTGCTTCCACCCTCTGTAGGCTTCCTGTTTGTGTTTGAGTGTGTCCAGGAGCTCCTTGTTCATCCACACAGGCCTCCTGGCATTTTTGCCCAATTTCCGTTTTGTTGGGATGCATCACTCCTGAGCCTGGAGGAGGTGATCCTTGAATATTAACCAGCTTTCTTGGGCCTCTCTTCCCTCCAGGGCTTTGGCAGATCCCTGAAGAGGCCAAAGTCTGCTCTCCTGAAGTCCAGGGTAGTGAGCTTGCTGCGCGAAGGAAGGAGGACAGGAGGAAGGAGAGAGGGATACAGAAAACAAGTGAGGGACAGGGAGCAAGAAAATGGGATACAGAGAAAGAGAGGGATGGGGAGCAGGACACTGGGATAGAGAGCAAGCAAGAGCAACAGGGAGATGGAGCCAGAGGAAAAACAGGGACCGAAAGCAGGACAGGGAAAAGGAAAATTAGGGATGGGGAACAGGACAGAGGGGTGGAGAGACAACGAGGGATGCAAGGATAACGACAGAGAAAGAGGGAGGGAGAGAGGGAAGGAGGGACGGGGAGCAGCACAGCGGGATGGAGAAAGAAAGAGATGGGTGGGGAGCGGGGCAGAGAAATGGAGAAAGAAAATACAGGGATGGGGAGCAGGACTAGAGGGCTAGAAAGAGAAAAACAAGACAAGGGAGAAGACTGAGGAGCAGAGAGAGAAAGAAAGGTCGAAAGAAAAGGTCAGAGAGGTAGAGAAATCAAGAAAAATAGGGACAAGGAGCCCTGCAGAGAGATGGAGCAAGAAAACGTAGGGTCAGTGAGCAGGACAGAGGGAGAGAGAGAGATGGGGGGCGGAAAGGAGAGGAAGAACAAAGACGGGACAAAGACAGTGACAGGGTGCAGGACATACAAACAGAGAGAGAAAAAGGACAGGGAACAGGACAAAGGGATTGAGAAATAAAGACAGGGTCAGATCTGTACAAAGAGACTAAGAAGGAGGGGAAAAAAAACAGCAATGGGCTAGAGGACAGAGATGGAGGAAGAGAAAAAAGGGCCAGGGAGCAGGGCAGAGGAGAAGAGAAAGGAAAAAAGGGAGAGCCAGCTGCACAGGGAGGTATAGCAAGAAATGACTGGACAGGCAGTGGGACAGAGAAATAAAGACTGAAAAAACGGGGACAGGAAGCAGGACAGAGGGACAGTGAGAGGAAACAAGGGGCAGGGAGCAGGACAGAGAGACAGTGAAAGGAAACAAGGGGCAGGGAGCAGGACAGAGGTGGAGAAAGAAGCACTGGAGCAGAAGGTTAGAGAAAAAAGACAGGAGGAAGGATGGGGTATGATCGAGAGGGGGAAAAAGAAGGACAAGGAGTAGGACACAGATTGTCAGAGAAAGATAGGGACAGGGAGCAAGACAAGGTGATACAGAGAGAGAGAAAAGGGACAGGGAGGCAGGACAAAGTGAAAGACAGGCAAAAATAAGAGACAGGAAGCAGGACAGAGATGGAGGGGAAAAAGCCTAGGATGGGCAGCAGGAGAGATAGAGAAGGGAAAAACAGCACTGGGCTGCAGGACAGAGATAGAGTGAGAAAAAGCAGTGACAGGCAGCAGGACAGAGTGACAGAGAACAAAAAAAAACCAAAGAGGGAACAGGGCAGAGAAACGGAGGAAAGGCAAGGAGAAGGACAGAGAAAACAAGGGCGGGGGATAGGGAGCAGGACAGAGAGATGCAGCAAGAAAGGAAAAAAGGATAGGAGGCAGAAAAGGGAAAGAGAGACAAGGACAAGGAGCAGGACAAAGGGATGGAAGAGGAAAAAAATAGTGATGGGGTGCAGGACAGAGATGGAGGAATTAAAAAATAAACACAGGGAGCATGACAGAATGACAGAGAGAGAAAAAAGGGACAGAGAGCAGGACAGCACTGGAGGAAAAAAACAACTGTGATGGGCAGTGGGAGAGAGATATGGAGAAAGAAAAAAATACTGAGGAAGAGAGAAAGGAAAGAAGGGACAGCTAGCTGGCTGGGGCGATACAGTTAGAAAGGATGGGAGAGGGAATAGGACAGACGAGAAAGAAAAGATAGCGAGAGGAAGCAGGGCAGAGGGACAGCATGAAAAAAAAAAAGGGACAGGGATCTGGACAGAGATGGAGAAAAAAGCAGCAGGGACAGAGGAGAAGAGACAGAAAGAGCGACAGGGAGCAGAGCAGAGAAAGAAAAGTCAGGGCAGCAGCAGGATGGAGATGGAGAAAAAAACCTGGGATGGTCAACAGGACAGAGAGGAATACGAACATGGGCAGGGAGTGGGACAAAGGGATATAGCAAGAAATGACAGGACAGGAAGCAAGACAGAGCAACAGACAAGAATAATGGTAACAAGAGAGAGAGAAAGACAGAGACCATGAGAAGCACAGGGGGTTGAAGAAAGAAAGAGAGGTATTAGGAGCCCTGCAGAGAGACGGAGGACAAAACAAAAGGAGCAGGGAGCAGCACAAAGGGTCAGAGAGAGTAAGAGATGAACGGGAAGAAGGATGGGGACAGTGAGATACAGAATGGAAAAAAAGAGCGACAGTGAGCAAGACAAAGGGATAGAAAGAGAAAGAGACGGAAGGAGAGAGAGAGATAGGAAGGCAGGGACACGGCACTGCACGTGCAGGCGCAGAGAAGAAAAGAATGCCAGGGGACACCAGAGAAATTGTGGGGAAAAAAGAGATGGATGCAGATCAGGACAAAGAGATGGAAAAGGAAAAAACAGCAATGGGCTGCAGGATGGAGACAGAGGATGAAAAAAAAGAGGCAGAGGGAGAAGGACACAAGAATAGAAAAAAGAGAAGAGGTACAGGGGAACAAAAAAAAAAAAAAAATCACAGCAGCACGGGAAAGAGAGGGGGCCAGTAGAGGGGCAGGGAGGGCCCAGGACGCACAAGAGGGGAGACAGGACCCCGAGGGCCTGGGACTCACCCTCACCGCAGCTCTCGCTCTCAGCACTGCCGGGAGACTTTGACAGCTCAGGCACTTCTTTCTCCTCCTCTCCTCCCTTCCTCTGCTGTAACGCCGGTTGCTTGGCTGTCCTCCACCTAAGAGAATATGTGGGTGTCTCACAGCTCTTATGAGATGAGGCTTCCTAGGCAAGCAGCCTTGCTTGCTCGTGTGCTACGCGGCCGCACTGCGCTGTTGGTGACGCATACAGACCCTGTGTCCGTGTTGGCAGCCTGGCCTGCTGCGGACTACGATGAGGGATCCTTCCTCACCCAGAGAGGCGGACTCTCTCTCGCCTGCAGCAGGAGGCAGCTGCCGGCCGGATGGCCTTTGATTTCTTCTTCTTTACCTTTCTCTGGCCTCCCCAGCTTCAGCCACGGCAGCTCCTGTCCGCAGCCAGTAAGCGCTCTSCCTGTCCCTTTTCGCCCCCACGCTGCGAGGAGAGCGAGGCCRGGCAGAGACAACCCACGCAAGGCTGAGGTGGGTGCAGTCCACGGCAACCCCAGGGGAGGAACGGACAACTGCGTCCTCAGCGCGGCCTCTGCGGGAGGGAGAGAAGCAGCAGCCGCCGTTATTACTACAGCTCGCCCCTGGCCGAAGCCTCTCCTTCCGCAGGGGCTTCTGCGGACGCACCGAGGGCCAGCTCGCCGCCATCACGGCAGGGCTTGGGGTGACCCGGGGCTACGGGACCCCAGCAGGCCGGGAGCCTGCCGCAGCGGGCGGTTTGAAGCTTCCCGTCCCGCCGCCCCCGGGCGGCCAGCGGGCAGGAGACACCCCCGCACCCGCCGAAGGGCCTCACCGGTGGCCTCGACCCTCACCCGCCGCCACCGGGACGCTCGCCCCCGCGCCGCCATGCTGCTCCCGCGCCCCGCGCATGCGCCGGCCGCCGACGGCGGCCCGGAGGGGCCAGAGCCGGCGCGCGAACGGGCTGCAG
>JAYKAV010000665.1:0-13500 GCA_035582835.1 Phoebastria nigripes
GGACAGCTAGCCCAACTGGCCAATGGGGTATTCCATACCATGTGACGTCATGCTCAATATATAAATAGGAGGCGTGGTCCAGGAAGTAGCGATCGCGGCTTGGGTATCGCTCAGCAGGTGGTGAGCAATTGCATTGTGCATCACTCATTTTGTATATTCTATCATTATTTTTATTATCATCATTATTTTCCCTTCCTTTTCCATTTTATTAAACTGTTTTTATCTCAATCCACAAATTTTACTTTTTTTTTTTTCGACTCTCTCCCCCATCCCACTGAGGGGAAGGGGGGAGTGAGTGAGCGCCTGTGTGGTGTTTGGCTGCCTGCCAGGTTAAACCACGACAGGGGGACAGACTTTTTAGCAGGGCCTGTTGCGACAGGACAAGGGGGAATGGTTTTAAACTAAAAAARGGTAGATTCAGATTAGATATAAGGAAGAAATTTTTTATGATGAGGGTGGTGAAACACTGGAACAGATTGCCCAGAGGGGTGGTAGATGCCCCATCCCTGGAAACATTCAAGGTCAGGTTGGATGGGGCTCCGAGCAACCTCATCTAGTTGAAGATGTCCCTGCTCATTGCAGGGGTGTTGCACTAGATGACCTTTAAAGTCCCTTCCAACCCAAACCATTCTATGATTCTATGAATTTTAAAATAGGGGATGAACAATGGGACTAGGACTAGTCAGAGAAGGAGACAGGGAATCACTGATCCCTATCACAGCTAGGTGGAGTTGGGAGAGAGCTCTGGCAAGAAGCAAGGCTGCAAGAGAAAACTGAGATAAGCTGAGTGAGAAGCTAGAGAGAATCAAGGAATTGTGCATGTGGAGGACAAAAGCAAGAGGTAAACCAGGGTAGGACCTGGAGTGGAAAAACATGAGTACTGGGGCAAGGAAATGGTTAAAAGAGATTAACAAAACAAACTCCAAAACTCTGCAGTGCAATCCCAAAGCAAGTGGGCCACACAAATATTCTGATTGACACACAGAGACATTGCTGCACACTCCCAAGAAAACTGTCACACTACATTCAACATTTACAAACAAAGAGCTGATTAAGTAGTTGATGGATGAGTTTGGCAACAGACTTTTGCTTGCTCTTGCACTGTGTTGGAGTGAACACTCTCTACATGGAATGATTTATGACTGAATTGTGGAGAGGGATGAGATGGAGTAAGACAACAAATGATTAGACAACAAGCACAATTGAATTATTTGAAAAGGTGCAGAACACATGGAGGATACAGCGCTTGGTAAATGAAGAGAATAGGTCAAAGGACTCATAAAGCTGTACATTATAACTATGGGGCTGTAAGTACAAAAGCACTACTTCAAATGTTTCAAACCAGGGTCAGTACTTAACATCAGCCATCTTTCAATCCTTCTCTCAAACTGCTTCATGAAGTTTTATCTCTAGATTTATAGAACCTATTAATAAGCACCTGCCAGAGCTCTCTATACCTTTGCTGTGTTTCATGTGGGAGAAAAAAGAAAATCCAGCAGTTTCCCCAAAACCAAAGCAATTAATAAACAAAGCTGATGTGTATTTCTATTCATCTTACTAAACATTTCACAAAAATCCTTTTCCATACTTATAAGAAAGTGATACTTACAGAAACAAATGACTTTATTCCTTCTGGCTTTTTTTTTTTTTTTTTTTTTGGAGGAGGAAGGCTGCTTTTAGGGGTTGAACCTGTGGCAGAACTGGGTTTGACCTTTCCCAGGAGGATATTGGGTTCTGTATCAAAAAGCTGTAAATTATTCTTCTGCTGAAGACCACAATACTATTGGCATGCTTCTCACATCTTTTCCATCAATGGGAGAATAATATACGTCTCCACTTTTCCATTTTCAATCTGTACTGATAAGATCTAGATACAGACAAAAAAAATTATTTCTGTTATTTTTATTCTTATAGTGGGAAATACAGCTTCCTAGTAGCTGGAGTCCCTCCAGGCTTCTAATTTGTCTAGTTTCTCATTGCTACTATGTTTTGCAGTTAATTACAATTTCATCTTTATTGGTGGCTGTGATTAGACTAGCTGTTGCCACCCTTGCATCACATGCTGAGAAACACACAACAGGACTCCCTATCTGTAAACCTAAATTATTTCTTTATGAAAAGAATCAGTTAAAGAGGTTCTGCAGGTGCAGCTAATATTTAGATGCAAACATGCAAACAGATTAATTTCTGGGAATCTACAGTAAACTCATCCCTCCTCAACTTCTTTTCTTTCCCATCCAGTTATATGGAGGTTTCCTAACTCACAGAAGTCTTGCAGAACCCCGAGCCATAGCAGAGCCAAGCTCAAGGCACCTGACGATCTTTAAGAATTTCATTCAATCATATTTCCAACATCTGCACWTTCCTTCAGCAGCAACATCTCTTTTGGCAGCTCCCAGTAGTAAAGCTTATCTTGGAGACAGGCCATCACCAGCATTTTCACTCCCCCAGTCTGATTTCAAATGTTTACTTCCGAAGTGCTGTTGATTCAAAGTTCACCAGTTAAATATGACTAGTCTTGATCACATTTGAGCACTATGTTAACAAACGCAGTTAAGTTTAAAAAGCAGCACCATGCCACTTCAATCCATGCAATCCATATCTATGTGGAACAGTCTTTGCAATACAATTTGCAATATTGTCATGAATCATCAGCAAACTGCTACTTACCTGAAATAGAAATTGATGCTCACATAAAAACAGAGTAACAGGCCTTGTTACTCCTGGACAAATCATGGAATTCTTTATGTTAATCACTTCATCTACTCCTGAAATGGAGCAACACTTTAATGAACATGTTGCATGAAATGAATTCTGGTTGAAAATTAAGGCGGCTGGTCATTGAGACGAAAATGGCAAAGGGAATTCAAGTCAGACCATTAATTATCCAAACTGGAGTTTGACCAAGATGCTGCTATTCTCGTGGTATGAGTCATGGGATAGCCCATGATCAAAAGCTGTCATAACCTTGACTTCAATTTTAAGCTTGCTTCTTTATACTTAGTCTCCACCTGGAACCAGGAGGGTACAGCAGCTCCATTCTTCCTCAGAGCAAAGGGTGTCATCTACTGAAGCATCAGAAGTAACTTTAGATCTTTACCTGTTCTTCTTGGATGTCTCTTATCTAGGCATTGCTTAGTTTCATGACCAAAGACTCAGAGGTGTTTCTGGCTAAAAAGTAACTCCAATCGAAATGGAAAAAAATGCTCAAACAGAAGTGTAAGTCCACTTTTTCCTTGTTGTCTCCCCCAACCCCCCCCCCGCCTCAGAACTAAAAATTAGAGATCGAATGAAAATCGTACATGATGCCAACATTTAGAAGTGTCTACAAATTTAGAAGTATCTCATTATCTCTGTAATATTTATCCATTTACAAATAGAAAAGAAAGTAGAAAAAAGGAATTAAAAGGTTATTTAAAAGCTACTGGTACGATACCATTTGACTGACATTAGTAAACAAATGGAATGATTTTACAGAAGGAAGGGCTCTAGATACAGGTATTTATTGAGTAGCAACCTCTGACAAATAATAAAGGAAGGAATCKTGAGTATATGTAATTTGATTAAGAGGAGATGAATATATTAAATTAAGATTTTTGAAAGCAGCTGATGTTTTCAAGATGACCAAGAAAGTGCTTAGCAGTTATGGTAATACACTGATACGGAGCTGGGCTGGAAAGGAATTTAAAACCCATAAACAATTTTCCTGCCAATCAAGACTACATTTTCCAGTGTGAACTGCTTCTGAATTGAGACTGAAAATTCCTCCATTATTCTAAAAATAAGGTTAACTAGAAATAGCACCAAGACTGTGAAAGAAATGACAGGTATGCAATAAGGAAAAGATGATAACAAGAATAAGCTTTACAAGAATCACAATTCCAATTAGGAATAACAGAAGAGGTCTCCCTTTGTGTAAATGAAGACATCTTTACCATGATAATTTCTGTCTGTCACAATCTACTGTAGTAAAATTGATGCAATCCAGTAAATTGCAGCTTTGTAACAGCAGCCTCCATACATACATTTGCATGAGTGCTCTGTAGTGACAGGAATAGAATATATGGGATAAAAAGTTACCAAAAATAGACTTGTCGAGTCACTGGCCAAATGCTACCCATCACTTTTGGGAACAGAGGGTGGCGGCAAGCAGAGGCTGTCAGTGCAGCGAGCATGACCCTTCCTGCTGCTCTCGTGTCCTGCAGGTGGGAAGGAGTGGGTTGGAAGAACAACCACTTTCAGCAGCATTAGCTGCTGTCAGCCTCCTAAGTCATCATTGAATAACATAATGTTCTTTGTCTGTGTTTTGCCAGTGGGAGGGTGACTTATCGCACAACCGTCATGGGATGAGCAGTGTTGATGAGACTAGAGATAAAATTCTTCTGCACATAAGAGGTTCATATTTAATTCCTGTGCTCTGTAGACCTACTATCTCATTTCTGCTGTGCGAGAGGAATCAGCCCTTTCCCAAGTACAGATAAATATGGAATTGTATGGCGTTCCCATTTTCATGGTGCTTGTATACTTTTGCATGTGAATAAATTACAGACACATACATTAAAAGAAAAAAGAAAAAAAAATCAAACATCCCAACATACTAACAGTTCCAGAGGTTACCACACGGTTGTGCATATCAATGCCAAGTTACAATCCGATCTGGAGTCAGAAGTCTGCGCTAGGTTGTGGCATGGCACAAAGGACAGAAATGAGAAGTGTTTTCAAAAGACTTGCCCATCTGTCAAAATATGCTCTCAAATACTATCCTGGATACTGTATCATAGTTATGATATTAGATTATGTTGCATTACCTTACCTGAAACCACACACGCAAACCTATAGTTAGTTATTTTTATAACTGGTGCTGATTATTATCTCCTGCCTTTCATACTATACACAGTAATGTTATTACATTTCTCAGACTATATACAGTATMAAATTTTATCTTGTTATAGACTTAATCTTGCAGCACAGGATACCTCTGCAAATGATAATCATGAGAGGATTTTATGTGCACTGTATGTGCTGCTCCTATGCATCAATCTGTATAACAGTTTTAAAAAATAAGCCAGGTCTTGTGTTGTCTTACTGTGCCTTTTTCTAATGTAGCAGCTCTGGGAAAATGTAAGAATAAGCACTTTTCCTTCTATTTTTATTCAATATACTCACCAAGTAGCAGAAGAGAAATTAATGTATTTCAATAACACAGGAAAAGAGACATTAAAGGCACAAAAAACAATCTCAGAAAGCTTTAGTCGCGATTTACCTTCTCCTTCCCAGCATGGCCATATTCAATATCTGACATCTCTAGAAATTCAGGTATTTTACCAGTTAGCCATAGACCATAGCCAGATCCTTCAAAAATTATTTGAACTGACAAAAATTCTGCAAACTTGTTAAGGCAGATTTGTATTGTTCTCTTTTACTGCCTCATTCAGTATCAAAGCCAGCAGTAGATGGGCTTTTCATTGTTTTCAGCCATTCTCAAGTAAGATTTTACCATCCAAAGGTTTAGATAGATAATACGACTTTAATTTCTGTCTACYTAGATTATTATAGTCTTTTCAGAGCATCTGAAAACTGTGCTCAGGCCATGGCGGCGTGTGGAGCTGGGCCATGTGCGAGAGAAATGATCCCAGGCTTTTCTTTCCTCTTCCTTTGGCCATTAGGAACAAACTTGGTTTAGCAAACAGCCCTTTAACTGGACTTGAGAAAAACTGTATTCCATTTCTTACGCTGCCAGTGAGATGTTACCTGAATTTGCATAACCTGTATTATGCCTGAATTTTTTTTTTTTCTTTTTTATCTTTTAAATGGTCAGGGTATTCCTCTCTGTCTTTGAACAGCTCCTATCACAATGGATTGGGGCTTGCAGTCTCTAAGCACTATTATGAAAATAAAAATAATAGACAGACAGAAAGTCATTACTGGAGGTTATTTGTTCTTAAATATAACATATGAATTTACCAGGTTACCTGAAAAAAGTCTGCAGAACACAAACAGGCTCCCTAAGATATTTTTTGCACTTACTACTTATTAAAGAGGCAAAATTAACAAAAGAGTTGTAGTTGTTTATAGAATTGATACCCATACTTTTGCACTTGACAATGAGCTTCAACATTTGCAGTGGTTTGTCTCATACTAAACTAATTTGATTCTTTCTTTTATCTAGGGAAAATAAAAAAATAAAATAACCAATGAGGATGATATTTTCAAAATGAAGAAAAATAAAACTTGAGCATTACCAAGCTTCTCAAAATATCACACTAAGCATGGAAAATTAATAAAAATAGTAGAAGAAAATAGGTTATACCCTGTTCATTTTATGTCTCTACTTCATGTAAGCCTTGTTAGTAACTGATGTGCTGCCTTGCTCAGCCCTCATTTGTTTGGTACAGAAGTTTATATGAAACAACCCAACTTTGGGGCAGGACGGAGAGGTACACGTGTGATTCAATTCTGTGACACAGATGAAGACACCTTGAGAAACCTTCTGTAAAGTTGTTCTCAGAGATATAGTTGGTTCATTTGCCTGTGCCATTTTCAAAGCTGCGTAGTAGCGTGTTTTCAGTTTACCTGCACCTATGGAGGCATTTTCCATAGAGGCACGTGGTTGGATCCATAGTCTGTATCATTCAGCCTTTATCGCTGAGAACCTGCGAGATGCCTTGGCAGCATAAACAGGTCCACAGGACGAGTGTGAGGCAGGGTGCCAGTCGAAGGAGCCTAGGGGCAACGAGGCCAAGTGTAGAAAACCACCGTGATGTGCCATGCACCGTGGCTTGTGCTATGGCACTGAACTCAAGTAGTGACGTATCTGCTGGGTAGTTCAGTCACAAGCAGGGCTGCTCAGGGCAGAGCATCCYACCCACCGGACAAGGCAGGATTTACATAGGAGAACTGCACAGCGGTGTAATTAAACATGTATCATAAGACATTTGTGTCCAGAGGAAGAAGAGCAGGAAGAAAGCAGCAAGGTCTCATTGCCTAAGTTGTCTTCAGCCTGGCATTATCCGGTGTTTGAATTCTTCCCTTTACAGCCTGAGTAACATCCAAAGAAGGTTTGTTACCAGCCGAGTGCATCGTCTTGKTTCACGGTACACCTTTTGGTATCCTCTGTTGTTACTAGCTGGGTCCATCCAACTTCACRTGGATACTGCAGCCAGTGCTAGCAGATCTACACGCCAGGCTGCAACGTATGAGTTGGAAAGTCCTGTAGACCTTTGGCTACCTTAAACACATGGTCTCAAAATACTGAAAAACAGAGGCAGATGACTGAACTATTACCTAATTTCTGCTATTTAGACTGTTTAGCAGCTCAGGTGACTATAGGTTTAAAGGACTCTGACAAGTCAGATCACAGGGGCTGGAGGAATGCATTTTTTTTTTAATCCCAAATGGGTACTTATTTAGATGGCAATCATATTTCCAAGAATAGGTCAGCATGCTTAATAACAATAATTCTGAGCTGTATGTGCAGGCTTGAGCTGTCAGACTGAGTTGTGACATAGCTTTCCCTGCGGGCCCCTGGGAGTGATCTTAAGGTTTTCAGTCTTCTTCTGAGGCACAGAACAGCAGTTCAGTGGAGAAGGAGGTCCCACAAAGACAATTTGCTGTAATTGCAGCAGGATGGACCGGGCGTTGGTGGAACTCAGTGCTGCCTAGTTGGCAGCTTTAACAAGATGTAAAATCTTTTCTATCTTTCCCCAAATAAGAAAAATGGTAAAGAAACCTGGTTGCAAAAGCCAGTTCCTGCATTAGGACTCCAAAAGAAAGTCTACAGCTCTGTACTTGTTGAAAACTGGGCATGTGATAGCAAAATCATGGGCTGAAGATGCGCTGAAGATACGTCCTGACTAGTAATATTAAGGATCTTCTCTTGAGCTGCCAATGTCAGCCTCACAGTACCTCAGCAAGATGAAGGATTTGGGGGCACAAAATACCTGAAGCCCTAAAAATCCTCACAAAAAAAGCTTTCAAGTATTGATTTGAGCTTGAGAGGGTTCTTTTTAAGCTGACTGGAAACTGACAGCTCAATCTAATTTATACCAAAAAAGCATCTTCCAAGTTAGTTGCCACATTTTCCAAGGGAAGAGCAGTTTGACATGGCATGACTACATTTCTTGCATGATGAAGACAGTTGGCGTAACACAACCAGCTGCCTTGTAGCATACTATTCCTTACGTGGTAACATCAGAGCTYGCTCAAATTCAGAGTTTACTTCTTCAGGAAATAACAACATTCAAAACCGCAATTTTGTCCCAAATGAGAAAGAATGAACAATATTTCAAAATTTGCCACAAAATAAAAACTTTTTTTTTCTTTTTTGGAAACATTAAAATAATCTATGAAAACACTGTGTTTTGCCATCACAATATTACCATAGTTTATTAATTCCATGTTATAGTTATTAAAAATGAATCATTTTAATCTTACAGAAATAAAATACATCACCCTCCATTTAATTTAATGTTTTTGATTATTTCTCATAGTCTGTCAAGTACATCATGTTTTTGTAGAATGGTTTGATTTCCTAGATTCAAAATTTTTTGGTGAGAAACAGCTCCCACAGAAAGTTTTCAACGTGATGCAAGTAATACTATTTCATCCTATAAAATGTATTATTAAAGAAGGAATACGACCAGCTCGTGAACTCTCAGGCCACGATCTCATCTGATAAAGTTTTCCAATTACTATTCATTACCCAGTTCTTATGAAGACACCTGCACGCCTTGCACGTAATGCCATTTCAAGAAGTGGCTTGGTTCTGGGTAACTGTGCCACAGGGATGCCGTGTGGCGCTTGGCAGTCAGGACTGAAGCCTGCCTGCGTGCCAAGTAACTACTTATCTTCTGGTATTACCACAGCCTGGCAATCTCTGGCAACGGATGGACATGACACATGGGTGACAGACATCTGTCTTATCTCAGTATAGGCTGAAAAATTAATCAGGGAAGGCTATTTTCCCTCTTTGCTGGAGACTTCCAGATGATGCCCGAGTGGGCTGCCTAGCAGAAGGAAATTAAGTCTGTACATCCTCAGAGAGCTCAGTGACACTAGGGGAGAGACTTCTTGGTTGAGCAACAGATTTGATAATGTGTAGATTTATCTCGTCACGTTTCGAGTGGCTTTAAGGGTGACCACCATTTTCCCACCTCARTGAGTACTGCCTCAATGAGTCCCTCACTGCCGGTCTGCACCCTCAGATCCCTGGAAAAGGCAACTGGTAGCAGTTAAATCAACTATAACACTTCCCTGGTATTGATATTTATAACCACAGCGTTTCAGAAAAAAAAAAATCAAAACCACTTTTTTTTGAAAAAGTTATTGAAAAAAGAAGGTTGTTACGTTTCTCCTCCAGACACCTTCCTGCTGAACTCGCCCTCGATTTACCGCTCCGTGCTACGGCCACCACCGACGGGCTGAGGGTCTTCCCCCCGGGGCACGGCGGGACACAGCGGGGGAGGAGGGAGCCCGCACGGCTCCCCGGGGCAGCGAGGGGCGGGCCGGGCTGCGCCTTCCCGCCCCGGACCCTCCTCCGGCGGTGCTGCGGCTGCCGCCAGGACGCAGGGAGGCTCCCCGGCCCGGGAGGCCCCGGCGCGGCGCAGGGCGGCGCGGCCCACCGCAGCAGCACTCCCCCGCCTGCTCCGCCGGAGGAAGCCCGGCCCTCCCCGGCCTGCCCCGCTCATTAGCCCGTGACTGGGGGACGGAGGGAGGCAGACCCGGCTAGCCCAGCGCCCGCCCCGCCGTCCCTCCTCCCCGCCCCGGTCCCATTCATTCCCAGCCCCTTCCTCTGCGCTCCTTCCCCTTCCCTGCGCTGCCGGCCCGGYCGCCTCCCCGCCCCACGCCGAGAGCCCGGCAGCGGGAAGGGCCCTCCGCGCCGCAGCCATGGCCGCCGAGGGGGTGGACGAGCGCTCCCCCCTGCTCTCCGCGCCCGGCTCCGGCAATGTCACCCCGACCGCGCCGCCCTATTTGCCGGACAGCAGCCCCCGAGGTAAGGCCGCCGCCGCCCTCCTCGCTCGCCCGGCGCCGCCGAGCCGCCGCCCCCGGACCTGTGCCGGGCAGGGGGGCGGCTGACGGCCCGGGTGCCGCGAGGCTGGCGGCGGGGCGGGCAGGCCCCGAGGGGCTCGGCGCGGCCCTCAGGGCGGGGGGACCGGGCCCCTGGGGACGCGGCGCCTCCGCCCGGTCGCGGCGGCGCGGGGGATGCCTCCGCCTTTGTCGGCGGGCGAAGTTACCCGGGGCGGCGGGGCCGGGAGCCGCCGGCGGCGGGGAGCCTTCGCCCTGCCCCGGCAGCGGGGGACGAGCTGGGGAACAACAGGTAACGCTGCGCAGGGCCGGGTAGGCCGTGCTCCGCGCTCCGGCGTGAGCTCTTCAAAAATTAAAATAATTGTTTGCAGTGGCAGAACAAGCCCGAACCGGTCTGCTTATTATAATTCACTCGCATGTCGGAGCTTGCCAGGTAATTGTTGGACTTCGGTTCCCCCATTAATTAGGAACAGGATGAAGTGAAAGATCCTTAGCTATGAACAACCCAACTCGGTGCAGCGAGCTGTAGGGTAGAGGCGCAACGCAGAGGCGAAGTGAAGTAGGCAGGTCTCTGTTTGACCATCGAAGTGCGTTAGCCCGGAGGTGCCAGCTGATCAGCTCCTGTTCTGGCAGTCAAATTTAAATGAGCAGGGGGCTCTGGTAGGTGAAGTCCAAAACCACTAGGATGTCCTTGCGAACACATTTCAAGGCCATAGCTGGTTTTGGCTTTATTTTTGAAGCAAGTCAGATACTGCGGTTACAAATCTGGAATCGTGGCTTAACGATATGGTATTAACTTTCTTTAACAGACTTGGGAAAACCATCTTGTTGATCAATACTGAATATTTAGTAAGCAGGAGAAAAATTTTTACTTAAAAATTATAAATCAGGAGTTTTACAAAATATATTAATAGATTTTTTTTTTTTTTCCCCCAGTTAGACATTTTAGAGCAGAAAGTGGGGTGGGGGGAGAAAGCTGAAGGAATCAAGACTAAATAAGATTAGTGTAGCTTTGCTAGCAGTAACCTTTAAAATGTAAGATTACAGTCCTGATCTCACTGGCTCCAGTGTGTTGGCCCTTTCTTAAGGATTTTTATGTAATTGTATAGTTTTATTACATATGTATGTAACTAAAATGCTACGAGTGAGCATTTGTCTGTCTTGGATAATACGTAAACCTGTGGAAAGCTAGTCCTCTTTGCCTTGGTGTGAAAATGTATTTCAGTTAGTGCTGTAGCTGGTGTTGACTGTTTACTTTCATTTGAATTGCACAAACAAATACCGGCCTGAAAAACAGCAGAGGGTTTGTTTTTCTTTTTTCTCCCCACCCCCCATCAAATTGTGTAGGATTAGCATCATCTCTTAAGTTTTGTAGTTTAAAAAATCCAGAAATCCTTAGTTTAAATTCTGGTATTTAATGTTTTTATTCTTAGTAGCCCTTATCCTGTAACTATTACTTCTGTGTACATTTCAATCTGTTTTTAAAAAGGTCTTTATAGATTTAAAAAGAAATTACAATGCATCGGATCAGTGACTCTTGCTTGAACCCAAGGTAAAACTCATGACCTAGAAACAAGCTGGACCCCAAATGATCATTTTGGTTGGTAGCTGTGCCCTGCTGCGCCTTCAGTCCATGTCTGTAACTCCTGTTAACTAGTTTGGCACCCGTGGCACCCCTAGTCCACGTGCAAGCATACTAGGTAGCACTTCAAAACTTACAGAAAGATACCTGCAGAACAAAATTTTGCAGAGCTGTCACRTGGACCGGGTAGCTCTAGTTTCCTTGCTCTGTCAGTTATCCTTAGTGAAAGGATCTGTGCAAGCTAAACAGCCTTTTTAGCTAACGGGCAGTCTTTATCTCTCTCCCTAGTGCAAGTCTAGACATAGAGGGAAGAAGCATTCTCGCAGGGAGATAAGGTTTGCTTCCAAACCCCTTTCTGCAGAGCTTCCTTGCTTAACATCACCTGACTGGTGTGGAGCTGGAGAGGTAGAGGAAGAAGCCCTTCACACTCCAAACTACCACCTGAATGTACATTAATAGATTTATCCCTGTACTTGTAATTATCTACTGTGCCCAATACGTCATCCTGAGCTTTAAATTAGAGAGGCCATGGTTTGAAAGTAGCCTCCTCTTYCCTTGTTAGGCTGCAGCTGAGACCCAGCTGACCCTTTTCAGTGTAAGCTGGTGGGTGGTTGAATCCTGGTAATGACTGGGTGTTCCTAATGATGGAAGCAAGTAAGAAAAATCTCTTCAATGTGGACGCAGGGCAGTGTTTAAGAAACTTTTCACATAGACAAAGGGTGGGACCATCAGCTCTGCTCCCTATAGTAGGGTGGTTATTCAGTGCTTCCTTCCCCCCTGCCCCCTTTTTTTTAACTTTGTTTTTCTTTTTTCAGGCTTTCTCACTCCTTAACTACCTCTCTCTGACATAGATCACTAACTCTTTTTAACCCTCACTCACTCCCTCCTCCCACGACATGATAAAGAATCTTTCTTTTTTTTAAAAAACAAAACAAAAAACAAACCCCAAAACAAGGGAGGAAAGTGCACAAGCACTACAAGGAATTTCTAAGGTTGAATATGTGATATCTTCCACTGCATCTCTATCCTGTGGGGGTGAGGAGGGAATTGTAGGTTAGAGTCAGATGTACTGCATGGTAGGGCACTCTGCTAATCTTGCTGAACTAATTACTGTTGGATTTTTTTTTTTTTTTTAAAGAAAAACTGCTAATACAGCTGTAAACTGGTATAGCAGCAGCAGGAAATTCAGTATCTTATTAAATGTGTCCTGAAACCTCTGGTGTGTATGTGAAACTTGCCTACCATCCAGTCACATCCAACATGATGGACCTTTATGAACTGGTTTTAGATGTTATAGTTAGCCTGAAATTAAAGCTGTCAAAAAAACCCAAAACCCAAACCAAAAAAAAAAAAGTCATACCAAAGTACATATGTTAATGTGCTTTGAAAGCTGCCAGTCTTTTTATTAAGGGATAAAAAGGCAGGGAACTCTTGAGACAATGCCTTTATTTTCCTTTTCACCCCTCCCCCTCCCAATATACTTTTCTTTAAACTTAATTTTGGTGGCTTTTGCGTTTTGGAGCTCTTCCAAATGCAGTTTTTCTTTAAGCATGAAGGTTGCAGTGCCAAGATACCTCCAGCTTTCTGCTCCATAGCAAATGTTATTTGCTGCAGCACCACTCTGAAAAGCAGCCATTATTTGCTTGCTATCTGAAATTTGCTGAGCCAGCAGGACAGGAATGGAGAGGCTGCTTACCTGGAAGCTGAGCAGCTCCAGTATGAGGCTGGAGAAGTGGCTGGTGGTGTCTGTAGGTGCTCACACACCTTATTTAACCAACTTTCAAAATCCTACGAGTTGTCACTTGCAAGTAGGGTATGGAATATTATAAATGTCTAGACAGGTAAAGTTGCCAATTCTGAAAGTATTCCAGGATCCTGGAAAGCTGAAAGGCTGC
>JAYKAV010000665.1:13537-56835 GCA_035582835.1 Phoebastria nigripes
TTTTTTTTCTTTTTTTTTTACTTCCTGGTACCCTTCAAGATACTGTTTGCCTTTCCTTAGTACAGCTGCCCCGTGCCCAGCTGATAGAGTTGAGAAGTCACACTTAAAATGGAGAGGACAAAGCAAAGAAGTTCTGTAACATGAGTGTTGCTTTTCAGAAAAGCAACCTCAAAGCTGGGATTGAATTGTAGGGGTTGACAGAGAGTTTGGTAGTTGGTCTGTTGGACATGCCTTTTGTTTTATGGCTACCTATTCTCCTAACCAGAAAGTGTGTCAGCTGCTCTCTGCAGGAGCAGTTAAGCAGCCTGCTTACAGCCAAAACCCCCTTGGAGCAGCCTTGACTTCGTCACTCGCAGCTAAGACACTGCTGTTCCCATCATCCAAATCTCAAACCTGGTTTCTGCAGTAATCTAATAGGCTTGAGATCGTTTCCAGTTGCCGAAGTGTGTGGTGGTTTTGTCTTGTGTGTGTTTGTTTTGTTTGTTAATATCTTGTAATATCGCCTCTCTCGCATATGGCAGTCTTGKACTGAAAATAGGGTATCACAGTACTGCAAAATACTGTTGTTCTTAAAAATTTTTGACTGGATGCTGTATGTAATCTCAGAATATATCTCAGAATGTAATTCCTCAGAAACAGAAAAAATCAGAACAATACTCTAAGTTACCTGATATTTCTTAAGGATGTTGGTTTCTGCAACCGGTATATCAAAGCTGAAGGTGTGAAGTTCACTTGCTCAAGTAACGGAGCATCAGTTTATATGATGACTTCAGAATTGCATTGCTGCATATAAGTTAATTTCGTTTCTCCTCTGAAATAACTCAAGTATGTTGGATGCGATTCTGAGACCCTCAAGGTGTCCACCTTCCTTCTGCTGCCTCTGTGAGTTAAAATCAAGTACGGGTCCGGATCATTTGTAGGCCAAGTAGCAAAGAAAGAGAGAGCACTGAACAGCAATGCTGCTTCAAAGGTTTGTGATGATTTTTGGATCTGAAGGGCAGGCAGGGTTTCTTATATCCCTCCAGCTTACAACATTCTCTTTAAAACAGAGTGAAGGAGTGATAAGTGCTTTCTTATAGGCTTAAATTTAATACTTGGGCTTCTCAGCTTTGATAGCAGCCCATGATTTCCCCTCCAGCAGATACTGCTCTGTTCAGTGCTGTTTGTAAACTGAAAGTAGGCTGATCTCTTATTGCTTCTCTGAAGATTTTATTGGCTGCTTGGATGTAATTATGAAATAATTTATTGAAGTCCAAGGCTGCAGAGTATTTCAAACTGTTAGTATAAAAAAAGTTAACTATGAACTACTAAATATGCCCATTCRTTATTTGCTTACCTGAAGAGCCCTGAACTTCTTGATGAAATAAAAGCTGGTGCTATTACATGCCAAGTAATTGTGGTAATAAGCTTGTGAGAGGTTGCTGTGTTGAATTGTTTTCATTCCATGGATTCTTAAACCGAGAAGGATCTTGAGCGTTTCCTCCCCGTTTTTTCATGGGCTCAGAACTGGCAAAGGTGAAATCTGCTTTTCCACGGGGCCTGAGGCCACTATGTTCTCCCTTGTGTTAGCCTGTCCTAAGTGACTAAAGACCTCCTTGTGCATTCGTGCTTTTGCTCTTGGACAACAAAAATATCTGGAACCCTTAAAAGCAGAAGCTCTGAGGGTTCAGTTCATCTTTTTTCTTCAAGATAGCATAAATTTGCTGTTGTTGCACTCARAAAAGAAGCACTTCATGCCACTTTCCATCCAAGACCTGTTTCCTTAACAGGAATTTTCTGTATTTTTACCTGTAGTATTTGTTACTATATGATAAACACTTATCTGTGTTTCAGTCTTACCAGATGTTTGTAAATGCTGGTTATGGCTCTTCTGCCTACGTGTGTCTTGTTTTATCTTCTGTTTTKKTTTTTTTTCTTCAGAAGCCGGTCTCTACTAATCTGTGGTGGGTTTGAGGTTTGTTTGGGGTTTTTTCCCCTCTTTTCTAAAGACTGTAAAAAGTTGGTTTGAAAATAAAGTTGCATAGATGAGCCTTTTGTCTGATACACTTTTCTGGGGTGATCTATGGTGTGTTTGTGTTGCTGGTATGCTTTATGTACACCTATGGTTGATGTTCGGGTACACAGAAGTTGTGGGGAAGGGGAAAGCAAACTTACGTTTGTCTTATGTTTATACTAATTGTTAGCTTTTTTTTTTTCTTTTTTGAGGCTGTGACTGTTAGAGACTATCTTTGCTGACGGTGTTTTAGGATCCCCTGTTTGTTTTTTCAACTGAGATTTCCTGATCTCTTGCAGCAGAGCTTCCTCCTCCGTATACTGCCATTGCAAGTCCAGATGCCAGCGGTGTTCCTGTAATAAACTGCCGCGTGTGCCAGTCGCTAATCAATTTGGATGGCAAGCTACATCAACATGTTGTTAAGTGCACAGTTTGCAATGAAGCTACGGTAAAATGGATTTTTAGCATTTTCTTTTTGTGGAGGGAAGTGGGTGGAGGTTGAAGTACGTCCTTGGTAGAATTCATGTACTCACCTACAAAGGGTGAGTCCCTTCCTGCCATCCTGCAAAGGACCTGTCAGTGCAGCTGGCTGCTAGTGTAGCTAGCGTGCGAGTTCAAGGGTTGCTGGCACAAGGATGGCCGTAAGCAGCTAGAATAAATCTTCATGCTGTTGATGAGGCTGTGCAGGGTGTTTCCTTCTGAGACAGTGGACAAAAAGCAAAGACGTTGTTTAACTAATAACTCTTCTGTAAAGAAGGGTGAAACTGTTTTTGGTGGGATGAAGAGAAATGAAGAATTGAATTATTTTAAAAATGGAAGAAACAAAGTAACTAACCCACACCTCTCCCTGGATGTGTGCTTTCCTCCTGCAATACTATTCAGTCTATTTGGTAGTTTACTAACAAACCACAACACAACAATTCTGAAATGCAGAAATTGTAGGTTCTGTTCCAGTGATCACAGACCTTTTTACTCCTCCTCCCCTTTCCTTAATTCAAGTCTTCAGCTTTTGGCTTCCTCCTCCTATTTTTTTTTCCTTCCTGCCAGTTTTAGTTTTGGGATCTGGTACTGCAGCACTCCACAGCTACTGGGGGCATTTGCATGAAGAACACTGGATTGGATTTATTTTATGAAAAGAACTTTAAATTATGTCTAGAAAATAGGAAGCCTTAAATCTGTAGGAAACCTTTTTTTTTTTTTTCTCCCCACTTAAGAAAGAGAGTAGAGAACCTGCCATTAATACTCACTTTCCCTGACAATATATAATGTTTCACACCAAACGAAGTATCTTGCAGCTTTTAAGACTTGTGATTTGCTGTATGAAAGGGACCTAGAAACTTGACTCCCAAGTTGGAGAAAGATAATTTCAGTACGGTTTAAAATAAGATTACAGATCGGCGATGTCTACATAGTCTCTTAGTGACTGAGAGCCAGACTGACATCCTTTCACTGTTGTTTAAAGCCATTGTACCAGGCAAGGAGGCTTTCTTGATGTTTTGACTGTTTTTTAAAAAATATACTGCTACTTAAGCTCACATTTTAAAAAATAACTAAACTGAAGTCTTGAATTCTTCATTGCTAAAATATGAATGGTTTTTCCACTAGTTTGCAGAATCTCTTTTTGTTCTAGTGAGGAAATTTGCACTTCTTTCTCTGAGCAGAGAGAGAAAACTTCCAATTTTGTCTCGACTCTCAAGTTTCCTCTGTAAGAGGAACTGTGTTTCTCTGTTAGCAAGAACTTGTCACTGAAGTTGTTCTGCTTTGTCATACTGTTATGAGGAAAAAAGTGAATTGCTATGACTTCTGATGTGTGTTCTCTGGTGTTTTTTTTGGTTTGGTGTTTTTTGTTTTTTGTTTTTTTTTTTTTTTTTTTTNTGTGTTTAGCCAATCAAAAACCCTCCTTCAGGGAAGAAGTATGTTAGATGTCAATGTAATTGTCTCCTTATCTGTAAGGATACGTCTCGGAAAATAGGCTGTCCAAGACCAAACTGGTAAGAATAAAAAACTGTAAGTGCCTTGAGATAGTTTTCTTTAAAGCAATGGTGCTCTTTGTGTTGAGTATTTAAAACTAAAAGACGTTCAAGCCTGGGCCTCTGTACATGGACACTTACAGAGCATTACTGAATTACTGCAGAGACAGGTTGTGGTAGTGTCAGTTCGGTTTTTGTTTTTTTTTTTTTTTGGTTAAGGTCAACTTTAAAGAGGAAAAAATTTTCTTTTTTTGTATTTAGTGGTAGTCTCAAATGTGTGTTTCCCATTTTAGCTACTTCATAAGGAACAAATGGTATAAAGAACAACAGAGAAGAAAATCACTTCTTGTTTCTGGGACTTAACATTCATAATTTCTTGCAAACTTAATTATTGTAAACACACAGGTTGCTCACTTTGCCTGGTTCAGAGTGGGGACTTCAGAATGAAATGGGAGAGGGAGCAGTAGGTTGGCTTCAGTCCTGTCCTCCGTTCTTTGGTACGCTGAATTTTCAACCTCCTCTCAGCTCTCAACTTTAACGTACACATTTGTTTGCCATAGTGAGCGTTCTTACCATTGGGCTCAGACTGTTAAAGATCCCACTGAGGTAGGAGTAATTTGATTTTAAGTGGTGCAGCTCTAACAGGAGAAACTGAGCTGAAGGCTAGGTCTGCAGGTACTTGAATGGAAGCTCTACTACACCAAGTGCCCTAGTCACCAGTCTGTTGGCTATTCTGGTTTTGAAACACAGTTTGAGACTTGGGGGTGTTTTGTTTTGTTTTTTTGTTTGTTTGTTTTTGTTTTTTTTTTTTTTTTTTTTTTTTTTTTTAGCTAAAGCAGTGTTGGGGAAAACTTCAAAACATTCCAGGTATTTTCTCAGAGTGAAAAAATGTTCATGGGATACTTCGGTTGTAATACATCATACAGTTGGTTACCAAGCTGAATCAGAAACTCCCTAATTTTATTAAAATAATCTCAAAAGCATATATCTCAGCAGTTTCCCTAAGATAGCCTATGTATTTGTCTTACTAGAAGATGAGCAAAATTGGGGTACTTTGAAGGAGAGAGTTGGGAGTATGCCCTAAATGGAAGGCTCCAGATTGAAGGGAGGCCATCCAGAATACAATTTTGGTTGTATATGGAGAGAGATGCAGTGCAAGTTAAATAATGCTTTAATTTTTCCCTTCACTTTTTTCATGCTAGGAAGTCTGATCCTCATTCTGCTTTGAGTTGGTTAATTTGGGTAGTGTCATTTTGGACGGACAAATTGTATAATTAAACTGGAAACACATTGAACATAAAAGCAAATACTTACAAACTGTTTTTTAAAGTAAATTGATTGCATTTAGTCAACMTGGGGTGGTTTTCCTTTTTAGTTCACTCAATTTGAATGGAATTTTTACTGTACAAATGCGGATATGCTGCTTATATTGACATGGTTGTCAGTAGTGTGGGAAGGAGGAGTATCTGACTTGGGAAGGAGAACTAGGTTATGGAAGAGTCCTTACTCTTTCTACATGTTTCACGTGGGTATGTACATTCCAATTTATGGGCTTGCTCAGCCTGGGTATTAGAATTTCATTTTCCTGAGGAGTGTTTCTGCCATATGATGGCAAGTCTTTGATCTCTACAGGGTTCTGGCTTGCATGGCTGATCTTATAGTGAAAGAGAATGTTTTCAAAACTGAAAAGGAAAACACTTTGGAGAGAGACCAAAACTGGGTGCATCATCTGTTTAAAAAGCAGATTATAGTTTAAAAGTGTAAAATATTTGGTAGTGACTGAGCTAATTGCTTAAACGCATCGTCCTTCTCTTTTGCTAGCTTAATTACATGTACATCTAATGTTCTTAACACAGTAGACGCATCATTACTCTTGGTCCAGTAATGCTGATCCCAGAAGAGCAGCCAGCTCAGCCTGCCTTGCCAGTTCAACCAGACGGGACTAGAGTGGTATGTGGGCACTGTGGAAATACGTTCCTTGTAAGTAAAGCACCGGATTCTCCTTCTCACCTCACTGTGCTATCGCTCAAGCTATTTTTGTAAGCACATTTAAGAGCATATTGCCTCGCTCTATGGCATCGTTGAGGAACTAAAGCTTCTTCTGTGCTTATATTGCTATGGTATATTTGGTTACCTTTACATGCATTTCAAGAAAACTTTTAGCAGTCTTCCTGTGCATGCATGGATAAAGCCCAAAGTCAGTCTTCTTGCTCAGAGATGAAGAGTAGATGATGCTGGAAAAGGAAGTTATGTTTCTAGGTTCTGTTTGGACTCACAATGATGGTTATGTTCTGCAGTGATTAAGATGGTATAGGTTCTGCCATTGCTGTATGGACCCCTGAAAGCTGTTGGTTATAGTGCTTGCCATTAGCATATTTGTCAGTTGTTATAGAACTGGAGATTTTGGTTTGTATGTGAGGCTGAAAGTTTCTCCTGGTCTTGTAGTGGAAGGATGCAAAAAATACTCTTGCTTTTAAATCATTTTTGTAGTCTTTTACATGAATAAGGGGCTGCCATATTTGAATTTTGGTTTAGGAAGAGTCTCTGCAGTACACAAGTAAGTTAGCTTTAGCTTCATCATCTAGCAGTGCTGGAATGTTTGTCAGGTTTGTGCGTTGTGGGAAATGGCTAAGATAAGTGGTACAGCTGAAGGACCTCCATTGTCACCTGAGTGGTGTTATGTTCCTGAAACAGAGGATCATAAGATACATAAAGGCCAGAGAATACTCAAGTGCATTTTGTGAAAGGGAAAAGGAAGCTTAGGGGATGGCACTCCGTGTTGGCTTGTATCAGCAGTGAGAGAAGGGTTTGCATGTGATGGGCTCTATAATGGAATAGACTTGTTCCTTCAAATCTTTACATCAGGTTTATGGATCAGTGAGATGTGCAATAATGGCTTAACTTCTGTAGTAGATGATGAATGCAGGGAGTAGGAGATGGCTCTTACGCTTTTTTTTTTTAAAGGGGAACTAGGGATTTGATTATGAATTTACAAGTCATGTAGTATCTGAGAAACCATTAGAGAGATGCTTGAGAAATATTCTATCTACTAATTCTGCCTATATATTACAAATATATATATATTCCTATTATAACCCTTGCTGAAGAACAGTAGTCTGTAACTGGAGATAGCTGGAGTTGGTTTTCTGTTTGCCTTTTTTCAAATGCAAGTCTATATGTGACCTTAACTAGTAAGAACATTGTATGCAATATAGAATAATGTTACTAACAGAAAACTGCTGAATCTATGGGAGAAAAAGGCTGTCTCAAGTACATATTCTAAACCAGGAATCTTTTATTAAAGGTTGCCTTTTCTTTTAGCTTTTTTTTTTTTAAATACAGTAGCATGTTACAAACTGTTAAGTACCTGCATGAACACTGTAGTTTGATACAGAGTCAAAATTTAATTTTGTAATGCAATTATGTTTTTTAGCATAGCTTTAAAACTGCACAGGCAAAAGCAGTGCTGTAGAAGAGTTATGGTATTAAGTTTAATGTCATCTCTTAACACAAAAGACCATCTCTACTATGTAATCTTTTTTTTTTTTTTTTTTTTAATTAGGGAGAGTCAGTGTTATGAAGTAAAATTCTCATTGCTAAATTATTGGCCTATCTTTGGGGACTTTCGTAAGCATGGGAGTTTTATTTATCTTTATCCCCTATTTACTTTCTATAAGTGTAGCCCAAATTAATTCTGTAGTTTACACTATGAACTTTCTTTAGGAAAAAAACCAAACCCATGAAGGCTGGTTTTGCCCATAACTACTAGATTATGCCTTAAAAGGCTAAGTTTTCTAATTTGGAATTTGTGCATGTGACTTCAGATCTGATGGTTGCTTTAGGGAACTGCATCATTTCGAACTTCATACTCCTATCTGCCAGTAAGATCAATTTACCACTTCATGGTACATTGAAAAGAAACCCTCAAAATCAGTAAAAATTTGAAGCTTGTATTCTTTTATGCCGAGTTATCAAGAAACAACCCCTTTTTTTCTCACTTCGTACAGCTTTCCCACCACTCTTTTGCTTATATCTTTTTCTGTTACTAAGTCTGAGATTCTGCAAATAAATTTTTTTAGTTAGAAAAATCAGAAAATTTCTTGGGTTTGAGTGCGAGCAGAGAAGCAAAAAATAGAAGTGCTTTAGTCAGCCTGGAAACTCAGCTTCTGTGAGGGCATTTCTGCCCTTTGATATCTCCACATTGTACAGCAAATATGTAATGCTAGATGCATCTCTCAGCAGCTCAGTAAGGTATCTCGTTTACTTTACTTGGCAGTTAAAAAATAAACAAAATAGACAAGCAAAGCTAGAATCCCTGGGGTGGAAAAGTCAGACTGTCAGTTGCTTGTTCTGTGTTCTGTTAAGAGTATCAACTTGTTTACCACCTTTCCAAGAAATATCCCCCCCCCCATATGAAAGCATAAGTATGGGCTGTGCTTTCCCATCCTCTACATGTAGGGGGTGTTTTTTATAAATTATTAAAAGCATGCTCCATGCTATGGAGTGCCTTAAGTTTCTCTGTCTCAGCTGGGAGAATGACGTGATACTGTAGCTGAACTATCACTAGTTATTCACATTTTGTTCATCAGATTATTTTTTCCCTTGGATAACCTGATAGGAGTCTTTTCTGTGTTAAGGTTTCCACTGTTTCTGGCAGATCTGGAGTACAGACAAGTGGAAAAAGTGGTAGAATAGAAAAGGAGGGCAGGACAAGAGTTTAACTGTTCTGCTGAATCACAATCTGATCTGGTTTGGGCTTTTTTGAGAGCTTCTGGACTTGGGCTGTGGCTGAGCTACTGTTTCTGCCAGCAGTAAGTCATTCCCCGCAACCCCTCTCCCAGGGGCCTCTGTCTGTGATGATTTGTGGCTCTTGGAGGCTGAGTTGCCTTTGGAAATGGTGGCTGGCGGGGGGGGGGATGGGGGGTGTGTCCCTGTCCCTGTCCCCTCCGCCATCCGCCTGCTACTGTCCTGCTGTCAGAGAGACCCTCAAGGACAAGAAGCCGGGAGCAAGCTATGTAAGCCACAGGCTGTAGGCTAAGCACTGTGGTTTTTCAGTTGTGCTCTGTCAATTTTATTTTTTTTATAACTAATCAAATATGAAAAGTATTTCGTCTAAAATAATTTCATAGAAAACCCTTTAAATTCTTTAGAAAACTAAGAAATATTTTAATCTGCAGAAGTATTTTGCTTTCCCAAAGAACCTGAGGAGAGCGGAGGGGAAGCTTTTTTTGGCAGAAGCAGCTGCATGTAGGGATGTGTGTGTATATATGTCTTTTTTTTTTTTCTCTGTCTTGTATTGAACGCATTGAGAACTATTTTAGGCTCAGAAGGAAGAAAGTTTGACATATTCTTCTAGTAAATCCCTGGATGGATATCTGGTTTTGTCCACAGTTGAAACATTTAAGAGCTCTCTGAAATCCTCATCTGCGTTCCAGTACATCTAACCAGGGATTTGGGATGTTGTTTATTGTTTTGTTTCAATGGGAATAATAGTTTGTATTGTCAGCAGGGAGCTAAATTTCACGTAACTGTAACCTCAAGTTTTTTTAACAACATGAAACAAGATTAGGTACTTTAAAGCACTCTGGAATATGAGTAAAAATACCAGCTTTAAGCATGATTTAAACTACTTGTTAAACCCACCAAAACTCCCAAAAATTAGAATGTGCATGAAAATAACCTTTCCCTACTGTGCTAATGTGATCTGAATTCTTGTAGTTTGAATGTCTTGTCGCATTTTTGCTTTTTTTTTCTGCAAATATTTCTGATGTGTGCAGAAGGCATCATAACAGTTAGTGCTTCTCTTACTTCCAGGTAACTCTCAATGAAAACAGATTATCAATGCCTCTGGTTTTTCCATCAATATTTGGAGCCCAGGTGCATTGAGTTTGTATCCATTAATAATTATGGCTAATAATCAGAAGTCTTAAAATAAATAAAACCCTAGAAAGATCTTTAATGAGTAACTTTGAAAATGGAGTTGCCTACCCTGGTATAAAACTAGTGTACAGAAGTGAAGTTGAATTACAAATACATAAAATGTAAGTCCTGGATTTAGATTTGCTTCTGTTTCTGAAATTGCAGTTTAAAAAGCTGAAAGAACAGCTCTGAAGAGGCCTGTCTCCATCCCCGGTACTGACAACCACACCTTATCCCACTTTTGCTGTGTAGAACTAAGCGAAACTGAGTAGTTTTTGACAAATAGCTAACTTGCTCCTCTGACAGCAATGTGGAAGTAGAATTAATGCTCCTAAAATGCATTGCTCGGGTGGGGAGTATTACAGCAGCTTTCATTTTATTAAGGGATAAAATACAACTATGCTAAATCAGTTTGGCCAAGTCTTTGTAAACAAATTTTGAAGAACAACTATGTAACTGGTGTTGTAATTGGATACTTCAGAACCAGGAAAAAAATGATGGATTTCTTCTTAGTGGAGAATTAGCCCCATTAGAAGTAAATAAAGCTGAGGGAGATCTTCAAGAGGCAGGAAAATGCACTCTAAATACTATGGATCAGAATCTTTCTCACAGCAAAACCTGCACATACTGGCAAGGCATTACAAGGCACATCTTTTTCTTTGCACATAAAATCATAAATTTCTTCTCAGTGTTTAAATGGTGCTGTGCTGCAGGTAGGTCCCATTTTCCATACAAGGATGGGCTCTGATACTGATTTGCGTTTGTAGCAGTTATAACAACACTATTCACTTCTGACTTCTCACAGAGATAAGGAGGATCCGAATGGAGGCATTGGTGGTCTGTGCTGTAGCTTCTTCCCCTGCTACTAACTTGCAGTGTGACTTTTGCATAAATTAAGAAGGGAGGGGAGAGGAGAATTATATTTAACCAGGAAACTGTGCTAACCACCTCCAGTTGAGAAAGGCAGCAGAAGAGAGCTGCAATTACAATATAACTGCTTACAGAGTGCAGAACAACAATCTTATCCCCTTGTTCAAGGCAAACGTGTTTAAAATGCTTGTTTAAGTACTATCACAGAGTGAAATTTAACAAAAACTGCTCTTTTTAAATGAGTATATGACACTGTATCCTCTGGTTGAGGTTATTCTAGGCATTACTTTCACTAAGGCTGTTTCCCAGATAGGTTTTAGTCTGTGCATGGGAGGTTATGACCATACCATGTACGGTTTTATATATCACCTTTTTAAAATGTCATGTAAGTAGCCAGTAGTGTTCTCTATTTTATTGATATAAAACTTATAAAGACATCTGATTTCTAAAATATTCTTTAGTTAATCTTTCTGTGCACACTTAACTTAGTTTTCACAAATGATGCAAGGGTTGGGGAAAGATGGGAAAATGCATCTATCTGTAATTGTGCCAAAGAAAACACATTTATTTTGATTCAGGGTATATTCATAGTTGTGGAAGTAAGAGAAAAAAACTGTATTAATATTATCATGTTGCCCATACTGTGCCTGTGGATGAAACCACATTACGTCAAGCTAATCTTGTAATACTAAGGCAAGTCATGGGAAATGTTCACATGGAAATCCCAATCCTATGTTGCCACTGACAAAAGGGCATCCCATTTTCGGAAGAAAGCAAGGAACAAGTCAAAGAAAGCCTGAGAAGCAAAATGTTTTCACAGTGACATTTAGCATGAAGTACAACAAACATTTTCTCAGGCCAGTTTTTCAACCTTTTTATTTTTTCTTTTTACAGTGGATGGAACTGAGGTTTAACACACTAGCAAAATGCCCACACTGCAAAAAAATGTAAGTTCTCTGAAAGCAAGGTTACGTAAATTAACTGTTAAATAAGTTGCCAGTGTTTCTTACATTTTACTCCAGAGACTTTTATGGATCTGCTGTGCTGATTATTTTGCTGAATTTCAAGGCTAAATAGCATGTCATGTGCACATGAATGCTCCACTCTTTATGCACAAATCAGTAACTTTGACAAATCCAACCTGCCTTTATTAAAATGCTCTGATTGAATTGCCAGAGGCAAAAATAAGCTGCTAACAGTAGAAAGGAATGAGTTACTAAAATTAACAACTTACGTCCTTGAAATTTTAACACTTCATGCAGTTAATCGGAGGTCATGTTTAAATATAGAACTTGAATTGCCTTATTGTAAAAGGAGGAAAGGAAATAATCTTGTCTTAATTTGAAAGAGGTTTTACTGATTTCATAAACTCAACAACTAACTTGTGTTAAGCATCTTAATGCATTAGCTTGTTTAATGTTTATGAATTACTGTGGAATAACTTGTCTGCTCATTTGCTATTACTTCAATAAGAAGGAGAAAAGAGCTGTAAGGGTTTTTTATGTTTTGGTTTTTGTTTGGGGCTTTTATTTTTTTTGAGTATTTGTTTGGCCTTTCTTATCTGAGGTCGGGAATACTTAGTTTGAAGAGTTGTTAAAAGCTACACTACAAACATGCTTTAAATTTTTATGGAAACTCAACCACAGGGTGTGAAATAAGACTTAAAAATATTACTTCAGAGACTTTCTTGTCCTCCTAATTTATTTAAATATTTGTCTTCCTTTGATAGGCAAGTGCAACTTCCAGTTAAAGGAACAAATGTGTTTTCCACTGGGAATGGAGAACGTCAGCTGTGTTGCATGTTGTAGGAAAACTAGCAGGTCCCTTAGGAAGCAGAAGGCTTAGGGTAAATGTACTGTAGGTGTTGGCATGGCCTGGCCTTCGACAGTGATTGAAATATTTTACTGGAGTATTTGATAGAGAAGTCAGTCTAGTGGTACGCTTAACCTCAGGAGTGTAACTGGTCGGGTGTGGAGTAGTGGGTATGTTCTAGTTTGCTTAGGTCAAGTAAACTCACGGTCTTGATGAGATGTTGCTTTGCAGGTTTTTTTTTTACTGACTGTAATTGCATTCAGTCTTTTCAATCCTGAGGGGAGGGGTTGGTGTTTTGCGGTTTGCTTGGTTTGTTTTTAAACTAATTGCAATTATGTTTTATATTTTATCATGTCACACTTGATAGCCAACCTCAGCTTTTTTCTTGACTCTCCTTAGGTACAAAATTATTTGCTGTTTAACCTTTAAAAAAAACCAACAAAAAACAAACAAACAAAAAACCCAACCCCAACAATAACAAAACCCCCCCACTCCAAGCAACAGTCCAAAAGTCATACCATGTGATCTTTTGGTCTGTCTTCTGTTGATTTACATTGCTTGTATTTTAAAATCCAGCTGGAGTCTAAGGATTTCTTAGTATTTTTGTGTATAAAGCGCAAAGCATGCTATCTGTATGTAATAAATTGCACTGCAGAGATGCTCTGGTTGTGTGAAAATCACAGCTTGAGTGGCAACTGAGTTGCAGAATACAAACCAAATTTTAACAAATAGGCATTTCTGTCCTTGGGCTGAGGATGCAAACTATGGAATATTGTAATTTAGCTTTGAATGAGTTGCTTGGTGTCTTCCTGCGTTTGAGGTGCAATGATCAGGAGTTCTGCATTTGTAATGCATGGATTTAGGGCACAGCATAGATGAGGCAGAGCTTTGAGTCGTGATGATGGAATAAATAACTGCGGTGACCTGCTGCTTTCTATCAGCCCTTTGTCAGAGGTTGCAGTACCTGTAACCAAGTAGCCAGAAGGGAATGTGGGGTTCTTTATTTCAGCTTATTAATGCAAAACTTCTTTCGTTAGTAGCTGACTAGTCAGATGCAAAGCTACTCATTCCTTCTGTAGACTCAGTTGATGATTGTCACTGAAAAAAGGATAGTGTAGACTGAGGCAAAAGGCATCTTGAATCACTGCAGCAGTGGGTTTGTCAAGAAGACATCTGCTGAGACTTCTAGACTCTTACGTAATTTTCATGATTTTGTTTCAAATGTTTTTAATAGTGCAGTGAATCTCTGCAAATAGCTTTTTTGTGACCACCTATTTTGGTTGATGGAGACTAGATCTTAATATTAAGAATGTCTTGTAAAACTGCAGGGGAAGTTAGGCGTTATTACACAAAACGGTCAATAATGAAACAATGTTCAGTGAAAATAAACCTGCTACTGTTGTGGTCACAAATTTATTATTTTGTGACATACTTTTTTTTTTTTTGTCTGTGTCATTGTCCTGTGTTGTTCCTCACCCCACCCCACCCCCGAGTAATTTTTTTGCAAAATAACTTGGGAAATATAGGAAATTAGTTGTGATGCAGAGAATAAAACCACTTATTTGGTAAATGACCAAATCTCTTTGGAAATGGACTACAAACCTGGTCATGCCAGTATAGGTAAGGTGTTTGCAGAAGCCCTACTGATGCATAGTGGTTCTGCCTGACATAGGCCCTTAGTTGCACGTTATCTACTGCTTTGGGCCACAAATGTAGCTAACAAGGAAATTGTTGCAATATAGTTTTATTTTATAGTGTAGAGGATGACACCTGGGAATGGGGGGAAAACTTTCTTTTTACCATTTTAGTGGGGTTTTTTGTGTTTCAAAATACAAAATACAAGATGTTTATCAGCCTGTTTCCCAAAGGAGTGAGAGGTTTAAGGAAGGCTTCTGGTATTTTTCTCATTTAATGATGGAGAAGAAGCAGGAACTATTTTTTGTCTGCTGCTCTCTTTCCCAAGCTGTATATTAAATCATCTAGAAACTTCAGGATCATGAATATAGTTACTAGAAAGAGAATTGAATGGTACAAGTTTTTATTTCAGAATGCCAAATCTTTTTTTTTTTTTTTTTTTTTTCCCCCCCCNTTTTTTTTTTTTTTTTTTTTCCCCCCCCTCCCCTCCCCTTTAGGACCTACTTATTTTTCTTTTTAAGGTTTGGCAAAATGATGAACCCTAATGAATTTATAACACTTTTGCCCCATAAAGTCTGCAGGACCTTTAGGAGAGAGAAAGATGTTGGAAACTCGTCACTACTGTGGAGGCTAGTTTCAGCAGTGCTATTCACCTTCAAAATACTGGCATTTTGATCTTCCTCTTAAAAACCCTTCTAAAAGCATGTCTGAGAGCACAAGAGATCCTGCATTCATAGAATTGTAGAATCATTTAGGTTGGAAAGGACCTTTAAGATCGAGTCCAACCATTAACCTAACACTGCCAAGTTCACCACTAAACCATGTCCCTAAGCACCACATGTACACTTCCCTGGGCAGCCTGTTCCAATGTTTGACAACCCTTTCGGTGAAGAAATTTTTCCTAATGTCCAATCTAAACCTCCCCTGGCGCAACTTGAGGCCATTTCCCCTTGTCCTATCGCTTGTTATTTGGGAGAAGAGACCGACACCCACCTCGCTACAACCTGCTTTTAGGTAGTTGTAGAGAGTGATAAGGTCTCCCCTCAGCCTTCTTTTCTCCAGGCTAAACAACCCCAGCTCCTTCAGCTGCTCCTCATAAGACTTTGTGCTCTAGACCCTTCACCAGCGTCATTGCTCTTTTTTGGACACCCTCCAGCACCTCAATGTCTGTCTTGTAGTGAGGGGCCCAAAACTGAACACAGTAGTCGAGGTGCAGCCTCACCAGTGCCGAGTACAGGGGGACAATGACTTCCCTATTCCTGCTGGCCACACTATTTCTGATACAGGCCAGGATGCCATTGGCCTTCTTGGCCACCTGGGCACACTGCTGGTTCATATTCAGCCAGCTGTTGACCAACACCCCCAGGTCCTTTTCTGCCAGGCAGCTTTCCAGCCACTCTTCCCCAAGCCTGTAGTGTTGCATGGGGTTGTTGTGACCCAAGTGCAGGACCCGGCACTTGGCCTTGTTGAACCTCATACAATTGGCCTCAGCCCATCGATCCAGCCTGTCCAGATCCCTCTGCAGAGCCTTCCTACCCTCAAGCAGATCAACACACCTGCCCAGCTTGGTGTCATCTGCAAACTTACTGAGGGTGTACTCAATCCCCTTCGTCCAGACCATTGATAAAGATATTAAACGGAACTGGCCCTAGTACTGAGCCCTGGGGAACACCACTTGTGACCGGCCACCAACTGGATTTAACTGCATTCACCACAACTCTTTGGGCCTGGCCATCCAGCCAGTTTTTTACCCAGCAAAGAGTACGGCCGTCCAAGCCATGAGCAGCCAGTTTCTCCAGGAGAATGCTGTGGGAAACAGTGTCAAAGGCTTTACTAAAGTCTAGGTAGACCACATCCACAGCCTTTCCCTCATCCACTAGGCGGGTCACCTGGTCATAGAAGGAGATCAGGTTAGTCAGGTAGGACCTGCCTTTCATAAACCCATGCTGACTGGGCCTGATCCCCTGTTGTCCTGTACGTGCCGCATGATGGCACTCAAGATGATCTGCTCCATAACCTTCCCTGGCACCAAGGTCAGGCTGACAGGCCTGTAGTTCCCCAGATCCTCCTTCCAGCCCTTCTTGTAGGTGGGTGTCACATTGTCAAGGCTCCAGTCGTCTGGCACCTCCCCAGTTAGCCAGGACTGCTGATAAATGATGGAAAGTGGTTTGGTGAGCACTTGGGCCAGCTCCCTCAGTACTTTGGGTGGATCCCATCCAGCCCCATAGACTTGTGTGTGTCTAAGTGGTGTAGCAGGTCGCTAACCATTTCCCTTGGATTATGGGGGCTTCATTCTGCTCCCCGTCCCTGTCTTGCAGCACAGGGGGCTGGGTACCTGGAGAACAACTGGTCTTACTATTAAAGACTGAGGCAAAGAAGGCATTAAGTACCTCAGCCTCTTCCTCATCCTTTGTCACTATGTTTCCCCCCACATCCAATAAAGGATGGAGATTGTCCTCAGCCCTCCTTTTGTTGCTAATGTATTTATAGAAACATTTTTTTAATTGTCTTTTATGGCAGTAGCCAGATTAAGTTCTCGTTGGGCTTTGGCCCTTCTAATTTTCTCCCTGCATAACTTCACGACATCCTTGTAGTCCTCCTGAGTTGCCTGCCCCTTCTTCCAAAGGTCATAAACTCTCTTTTTTTTCCCCTGAGTTCCAGCCAAAGCTCTCTGTTCAGCCAGGCCAGTCTTCTTCCCCACTGGCTCGTCTTTCGGCACATGGGGACGGCCTGCTCCTGCACCTTTAAGATTTCCTGTGCCACTCCTTTAATAGCCTCTGTCCCTTGTGGCGGTTTTCCCCTTTTCTAATTACTACCTGATGCTAAATTGGTTTTGGTGTCTTTTATATCTGCTGCCGCTGCCCAAAGGTCTGGCAGGTGCCTTTGCTTCCTTAGCAGCAGCTCAGAAAGAAAGAACTGCTGCCTTCTGGATAGCTTTGTAGTGAGTTCACCCTCATTAGTCCCACAATGGAAGCAGCTGCTTCTGCAATTTAAAAATGTTCTTTTGACCCAGTTTTAATATTTCTGAATGTGCCTGTCAAAGTTGCCGCGCTTGGTAGGTTTTGGGGTAGGGTTTCAGCTTTCTTTATTCAAAGTTAATTTGGGTTTTTAATGTGTAATTTGGGATGGGTAGAAGGAAACCTCACTATTTAGAGTGGCTCAGTGGCTAATATCACTGTTGGGAGATGAAAAATAGGGGAGGTTTAGACTGGACGTTAGGAAGCATTTCTTTACCGAGAGGGTGGTCAAACACTTGAACAGGCTTTCTAGAGAGGTGGTCAATGCCCCAAGCCTGTCAGTGTTTAAAAGGCATTTTGCAATGCCCTTAACAATATGCTTTAACTTTTGGTGTGCCCTGAAGTAGTCAGGCAGTTGGACTAGATGATCATTGTAGGTCCCTTCCAACTGAAATAGGCTAGACTATTCTAAATAAATTATGATTTATTGGGATTGCTAAATATTCCCAGGTCTGCTATGTGACTGTAGAAACTTACATTTATTTATTTCAACTTTGATTTCTGTGGAAAGAAAAAGGCAGTTAAAATTAAGACATTCTTTACATTTCCTTTTTGTGGTATTTGAGGTGATGGTTTCTCCCCCAGACTTTCTTACTGGGTAGGAGGGGACAGAGCTTGAGAGAAATATGGATGGAAAATACACATGGCACCTTGCAATATCATTATTACAAAAACAAGATCTTAAGTCAGCTGTGAAAGTGAAGGTCTCTTTCCCAAAATGAACTTTGTTTCCGTGTAAAATACACAGTACAGTAAATATCATGTGTGTTTTAGGTGTATTGAACATGACGTTTTTACTAGCTTATCTTAGGTATCCAGCTCTGTGATAGAATTAACTTTCTGAGTACATAGCCAGGAAATCCTGCAAATTGAGGGAACCTAAGGTCAGTTTGGCAAGCTCAGTGCTCATCAGTTCATCTTTTGGAGACGTCTCCTCCCTGTCCCCTTTTATAAAACTTCTGTTTTGTTGGTTTTTTTTCCTCATGTAACTTGGAATCAGACAACATACCCCTCTTCTAGAATGGCTGTAGAAGTATTTAGGGTGGCTTTTGGGGAGTGTGTCGGGATGCGTGTGAGAGGGAGGTAAGATACCATTATTACCCCAATTGGGAATTCTCCCACCCTAATCACCTCCACCCCCCCCTGCCCACCAATCCCATCCTGAATGTGTATGGTGGGGCTTTTGATAAGAAGTAACTTCCCCTGGTAAATTAATGAGCAGAATGGTTTGGGAACTTTTCCTCTTCTGAAAGTGTGTAACAGATGGCTTATGAGTGGTTGCTGTATTCAACCCTTGTCTTGTAAGATGAAGCTCAGTATGTACATGTTGGCTTGAGGACTGTGTTTTTGGTTTTGTTTTTTTTTTTCTTGGAGCATTTTAGAAATTCCTTGTAAAGAAGTAATATTGGAGTAAAGCTGCTTAAACCAATCTATTTGAAGGCTTTCTAAGATGAATGCTTAAAAAATTCTAGTCACATGCTAAGCATATGAGGCCTTACTATGTGGTTAATTAACTGGAGCCAGAAATTTCTTCAGTCATATGACAGATGTACTACTTCAATAGTTCAGCAGTGCTTTCTTCTGTTATACATTTATCTTGAATAAGTTGAACTATCATGAGATGAAAATTACTTTCCCTTGCATCTTTGAACACAGAGTACAAGCAACCCAGTATTTCCAAAGGCATGTTGATCTCCCAGGATGGGATGAAGTACTTAGCTAATGATAGCATGCTTCAGGATGCTTCAAAACTACCTCTGCGATAGATGGTACATGTTTTATGAAAGCACCTCTGCGTCTCTAGTCCTCTCAATTGACCTACGTGTTCACTGTGTTTCAATGGAATTAAATCATGTTCCTATTTTCTTCATTAGTATAGCTGTATGTGAGTGCAAATGTGTGACTCAAGATGTATTTGCTAAACAATGCTGAGCTTCTGGAATAATTTTTCTAACCTGTAGTAAAGAATGTAATGTTTTATTTGCATTTTATATTCTGTTTGACTGAAGCACTGTAATAGCTTAACGCAGCAGGTAGAGACAAAGCTGTCTGTTGCGGAGTTCCCAGTCTAGATGTTGAGTGACAGAACTTCCAAGGGATTTATTTACCTTCATTGTCAGCAGTGATTTGTGCAGCTCATGTAACTTGTGATAGAACTCTAAAAGGAAATTGGACAGTAAAAAGAACTTGTCACATTTCTGAAGTTACTAAAACTGACTTAAACGCGTCTAGTGAATTTCAGTCTTTGGAAATGTTGAACACGAAAAATTTTTTACGTTTGTGACTAAAACGGTTTGGGTTTTTTATCTTTAAGAAATGGGGTAGGGTTTAGCCACTCGACAGTATTGAGTGAACTATTCCAGGAAATAGATAGTGCCGGTTGTTATTGTTAATGCCATTTAGCAGTGGTAGAACTGATTTCCAGTTACTTAGATGCAGTGAATGTATTAAAGCCATGTATTGATGTATTAAAAGTCTAAAGGGTGTCTTAGCACCTACCTTGAGGCTGCAAAGCAAACTTGGTTTTACAATCCAAAGGCTATTCAAGATACTTATCTTGAATGCACTGGGTGCACTCTGGATACAGGAGGTAGACACACTCAAACTGTAGGTGTGGCACCACTCTCTTTGTTGTAAGCATCTAGATTTTTATATACTAGATAATCTTCACCAATAAACAAACGTGGACTCTGTCTTTTACTGCTTGGTGTAATTGTAGACTTTGCCTACAACTTTATAAACTTAAGATGGTGTATGTGTATTGCCATTCTCTTCCCCTCCCCCCGTTTAGACTGAACAGTTACTATTTATGTAGGGTTTTTTGTTTGTTTGTTTTTTTAATTTAAAATACCATTTATTTTCTAACAGTTCGTCTGTTGGAAGTGCACTGCCACGGAGACGCTGCTGTGCATATATTACAATTGGAATGATATGCATCTTCATCGGAGTTGGATTAACTGTGAGTGATGTACTATGATATACTTGCAACTGTGTGCAGGGGTGTGCGTGTACAAAGGAGCTCCCTTGGTCGACCAGCTCTTCTTTCCCCAGCATTTGAGTAAAACCTCCTAAGTTTGTGTGTTTTTTGTCATCTCTATTAAAACCGTGGACTTAATCATCTGAGTTAGCCAGCAAAATGAAATGTTTCTTAAAAAAAAATGTTCTGGCACTTTGAGAGTCTCTTCTTCCTGATGTTAAATTTGACTCTTCATCTTTCTAAAAACTTCAGTTTTATGAGAAATGATTTTACTTCACTGTAGAAATACTGGAACATCTTGCTCTTGCTAGGGCTCTCAAAACTTCCAGGTTTCCAGAAATACATATTGCTGTATAGCCAGGAATGTAAGTTCCACTGCAGTGCAGGGGAATGGGATTCCAAAAGTTAGAAACATGTACATGCCTTTATAATTTGTACAAGCTATAAGGAGTAAAACCAGATAATAAGCTTTTTACAAATTAAAAGGCTCACGTTGTTACTCTGTTACTCAGAAAACTGTCTGGCTTGCTTGGCTCTGAAGTATCTGGTACTGGTTACTAGAGCCAACTTTCTACCCGGCAGTCTCAGAAAAATACATATGAGGAAATACCTGCAGTTGAATTCATATGTGTGATTCCCATTTTACCTCTAACTTGCGTTATAACCTGAATCATTTTTTATGTGTGAGCTTAAATGAGTTAAGAAGGATTTTCCAGTTTCCCTAGTAAAAACAGTGACAGCCAGAAATAAAAAGTGAGACAGATTTTTTTTTTTTTTTTTTTTTTTTTTTTTAAAAATCTTACAATCTTACTGAGTTTGAAAATGATGAAAACGTTTCACCGTGAGGTGTGCCCAGAGGCTTATGTAGCCTCTGTCCTTGGAGTTTTTTGGGACCCAGCTGGGTTAAAACCCTGAGCAACCTGGTCTGACCTTAGAGTTGACCCTGCTTTGATCAGGAAGTTGGCACTAGAGACCTCCTGATGTCCCTTCCAAGCTCAATTATCCTATGATTGTGCAAAATTAAGCTAATAAAATATCTGATTTATCCTTATCAGAGTAAAAAAAGGTGCCAAAATGCTTTTCCTTAATATAATTGGTCTTCCCTGAAGAGCAGATAGTGCTGTATGTTTGACAAACTTGTTTTCTCTTTTTAGGTTGGTACACAAGATTTCGCCAGGCGATTTCACGCAACATACGTTTCTTGGGCTATTGCTTATCTCTTAGGTTTAATCTGCCTCATTCGAGCCTGCTACTGGGGAGCCATTAAAGTCAGTTATCCAGAGCACAGTTTTGCGTAGAGAAATTGTTAATTATAGCGGATGAACGTCTAGTAATTCTGGATATAACATCTTGGACACTTTTAAAACCTTTCCTGTAAGGATTCCATTCTGTTCAAAGTAGTTTTAAGACTGGGGGTCTCTAAGAACAAATGTTCATTGCACTACATAATATGCAAATAGTTTGTTTTGCTGCTAGATTCCCTAGCTCTGAATACTAAAGCTGTGTTTACATGTTCATCACTCTGTCTTTATAGGTGTTGAATTTTATTTCAACAGACAGTATTAAGTTTTACATTTCCTTTGTTATGTTAAAATCCGTCTGCCATTTTTCTAGATGATCAGTAAGAATTCAAAAGCAAGAGTGTTTATAAGTGTTTCTACAGTAGCTTCACATTTGTACTTAACATTTTAACTAAAATTATATTAAAGTGGCTTGCTTTAAAACCTAAGCAATAAGCATTTTGCTTGAACTGCTTACTGTATCTTTTGCCTAAGATCATAGTGACCTTATTCAGGAAATGAAAGTTATGAGGGTACTTTAAAAGACTGACACTGTTGCTAGAGAGACATTTGTAAACACTGTATGCTTTGAGATTTTTCAGGTAAAGAGTTGCTATTTTGGTAGTCCAATTAAATTTCCATTTACCCAACATTGGATTTCGGTTAGGATAAATGCTTTCTTCTCAAGGATCCTGGGACTTAGATGTTGGTTTTGGGGGTTTTTTTGTTTGTTTGTTTTTTAACTGGCAAATCCTAAAAGCCATGCTCGGATTATGGAACTTAACTCCGGTTATTCGTACAAGTTCCTTTACAGGGTCTAAGGGAAGCATTTCATATGACTTGTTTCGTAATACTTCAGTGTCACATAGGTGACAATAAGATGGTGATGGGTTGCCTCTTACTTTCCTCTGATCATGTCAGATTTTCCCTGTTTGGGAGAGTTACGCACTGGTCACTGCAAAGGGAGACACTGTAAATTCACGTTAACTGCTGTAATAAGAAAATGAGTAAACTATTACTTGGACCATTCCATCAAAGTACATCTAGCCAATTTAGCATTGACTTGCCATGAGAATACGGAAACAGAAAGCTTTTTCTAATGATGTATTCACAAAGGATTGAGGGACCAGTTCTTGCACTGCCCATCTTCATAGTTTTAAACAAGTTTTTGCTAAATTCAGAAGGAATGTCCTCAGTGATTTAGACGACTATAGTAATTTAGATAATGGGGTCAGATGGGTAAATTAATGTGGATGTTTCAGGGATACATGTAATTTAAATTATCTATGTTCCTGCTAGGACAAAATGATATTCAGATAAGGATTTTGGAGCACAATAAATGTAAATGATCAAACTGTAAATGATCTGTCTTTGTATGATGCTAAGTGTATAAAAGCAGTAGCTCAGGATTACAATGTACCTTTTACAAATAAACTAATAAAGAAATAAAGATTATTATTCAAACAATATATTTTGTTATTTATATATAAATAAAAATACACAAGTGGAAGAATTTCCTAGTATGATACAGGAACAACAAAGGTATTGTGCAGCAGAGGTGGGCTCTGCATTTTTGCCAAATGGCAGCCTCAGGAATATGAGAGCAACAACAAATTCCTGTTTTCTTGATGTTTTGGGAAGAATGAGGAAGTAAGGAAGGGATGAGACCACTGTTGGGATTATGTCTTCTTTAGTCAATGGCTTATTGAGGGAATATGGTAATATACTCTCTTCTTTTTCTAATGCTATTTACATCCCTTCACTGTAGGGATTTGCTGTGCTTATTTGCATCTTAGACCTCTGAGTATTCTCTCCAGTTGTCTTGTATTTCAAAATACTGCCTGCCCTCCGCATCCTGAAATAAAGTAGGCTAGGGCTGTACAGAAAAACACTGCTTTTGTAACTTAAGTGAGGGCGGGGGGGGAGCCTAGGTATAATGTTATATTAATGAATCAAAGGAATTTGTACTTTTCCCCCCTGTGTTAAGCTGTACTTTATTTCCTATCTTGTGTTTCTCCTTTTTCTTCTCAACCTTTGTGAGCAGAAGGGAAGATATGTGGACAAAGTAATTTATTTCTGTCTGGATTGGGATAATAGCACAATATTTGCTACTGCTTCCCTCTGCAAAGTGAAACATTGTAGTTATTTCTATAAAATATGAAATGTATGTGTCATTACATTTCAACCACTTCTGGGTACATAAGAATCATGGTATTGTAACTGTGTAAGAAAATTAATGGTAGAATCTGAAGGGCCTCTACAAGGGACTCGAATAGATCTGGCTATTTGTGGAGCAGGCTTGTTTGCAGACAGTCATCACGTTCTGTGCTGAACTACATCTCAAGCCATTAAACTTCTCTAAATTAAGTTAAAAAAAAAAAAAAAAAATCCTGTTCTGTGCATACTGACCACTAGAAGAACTTTCAGCTTTTATAATCACTCATTTCTTTTGTTGATTTTTAATAGTCTCTTCCTCAATGTATTATTTTTGTGTTAGATGGGGGAAGGAGCTATCCGAATTCACAATAAAAAGCTTCTCCACTTTCAGGTTTTATCTTCCCCCTTCCCTACTCTCCTTCCACTCCTTCCCACCAAGGATTTTTTATATAAACTGAGTGGTGTTGACTAGGAAGCACTTCAGACCTTAAACTGTGTTTTACTTTTTAATTATGAACCTACTGATGAGTGAGTGTTTTACTGGTTTTGTTTGTACTCCTCACACATGTTGATATGTCGTCTTTTAAAAATAAAGACTAGAGGGTAGCGTTTCTGAAAATTAGATTATCGGGAGATCTTTGTCACGAGTAAAATGTTGGAAGAAGCTAGAGGTTTCAAATCAGCCTGGTAAGAAATTCACCATGAAGTACTTAGAGAAGGTGCTGAATCAACCATGGAGCCATTAGTGGTTATTGCTGAGAAACAGATGAGTAATGAGTAATATTTGCTTTTTCCTGGTCTTTCGAACATAGCGTATGTCTTTACAAACAGAGGGAAAGCCAAGGCAGCACCTTAACATCAAGTGCTAGAAAATCCCTGTAACTAACTAGAAGGACCTGAGTAACAAATAGGTGGGTAGCAGCAAAGATGATTTGTCATGTTAGATCAATCTGCCTTTTCTGACAGGGCAAAAATACTGCACGGAATGCAATATGCCCTCTAAAAATATTTATGAAATGTTCTTCCAAGCAAGCTTGAGAAACGCATCAGTAAAATTATTCAAAGATAGTGATTATTAAACTGGAGGATGTGGCAAATACATGCCAGCTATTTGGAAATATTTAATATTTTTGTAAAGTTAGTGTGCTGTTTACTTCATCTATTTCACTCCTAGCTGATAGAAACTGAGAGCAAGCTGAACAACTGGATTAAGTTAACTCATCCTGTTTTCTGGCTTATTTTCCTTATGTGTGATTCAGATTTACAATGCCAGGGACTGAGCCTTCCCTTTCAAAAAATTTGTTGTGGCGAAGTAGATCAATGTTGGAAGAAATGAGTTATCACTTAACTACTTGCAATAGAAAATTGTAATCATATAGCATACTGTGTAATGTTCGAAAGCTGGTCTCTCATATTAAATACCCCTTCATACCAAAGATGATTTTCTTTATAGTGGAGTTATAAACCACGTTTGTCTCAGTAGCCATATCAGATTAAGATGTCCCCATTCCTCAGCCTTCCAGTTGTGTCTATCCCTATACCATGGCTCGGCAGCAGAGCTGTACTCCGAGAGGAGTGTGAGCGACTACACTGTACACCCATCACTGGGGGGGAAAAAGCCTGCTTGAAAATAACTTTAAAAGTGCCTCCTTAATTCAGATTTCTTTCAGTGATTTTATTGGTACAGGCGATCTGCAGCAGATTACATGAAGGTGAAAGAACAAAAGGCTGGAGGTCTTGAAGGAGAGGGGAGAGAGGAACGTAATCCGATTTGTTTGCAAGATTTTGTTATGGTTATTTGAGCCAACAAGAAAAGAATATCTAGGCTCAGTTTCCTACAGCTTTAACCACAAAAGGTCTTTTATTTTAGAACAATAAAGCTGCTTGTTAGCCTGATTAGCTAGCAACTCATCATGTTACACTTCACTGGAAGCTGGAGAAGTCCACCAGGGAGGTATCCCTGTATCACTTTCTCTGCTTTTATATTCATCTGTAGGCATTCACTACTAGCTGCTTTTGGAAAAAAAGGATATTGGGCTAAACAGATTTTGGATCTGGACCTGTACAGCGGTTTTTATGGTTCCTTTTTAACAGGTTATTAGCAAGAAGTGTGTTCAGCTAAATCTTGTGAACAAAAGTAACAGATAGGACAGAGTATGGATTGGAAGTTACTGATCCAGATGACAAGTTGTATGTCATTGCAATGATTTAGTAAAATGATTATCAAATGGGTTTAACAACACTTATTATAAATAATGGCTAAAAGATAAAACTGGATGAGAAGCGTGGGTTCATTAGAACAGTTGTATATTATGGTTTTATCCAATAACAATGTATCTTGTAATGGAGAAACAGCAATTTATTTCAAAGTAAATGTAATACTAGCTCTTTTGCATAGCTTTATATCAATTTGTAATGACATGGTTATAGTTCCAGCTTACTTAAATTTATGTGTGTTGCTTGTTGGGGGAGGGACAAAGAGTCTGAGGTTAGAAAAACACGTCTGTGGGCATGCTTCTTATTTTTCTTGCAATATTTACTAGGGAAAATGATGTGGCGGATGGAATTTCAAGACTGATTTGAGTAGAAACTGTGTGAGAAAGAAGTTGCTATCAGGCTTAGGGGTCCGGGCCAAAGAYGTACAGCATATTACCTTCACAGAGAGATCAGACAGAATTTCTAGTATTGCCAAAGCAACATCTTTAAACTTTCAATGTTATCTAATGAAGTCTTTTACCCATGTATAATACATCTTTCTTGTCATACTTTCAATTCTTTGTTAAAATATTAGCATAGTTGCCTAGATAGGAAATAGGTAGAGAATTTGATTTTTATATTATTTGCCTCCAAAACGTCGCATATGTAGCATTACTGGAGTATTTTGGGTCCTCTTTATTTTTGTAGTGTGGTTATCATATTTTTCTTTGGTTATTTTTAATTTTATATCTGTAACTGATACTACTGTGTGTAGTATCTGCCAGTTTTTCAAGTTAAACTTTTGAAATACTTGGAATTCTTGCCTATTTAAGGGGTGCCTTTGTAACATACTGAACATAACTTCTAACCATTTCAGAGAGATAAAACATAAAGCACCTTGAAGAAATGAATCTTTAATAACAGGATTTCTACTGAACATCAATTTGAAAGGGGTAACACCTCCTGAGAAGCTCTGCAAGCTTGGAGCTCTTGTAAGCCTTGGAACCCTGAGCAGGCTGCATGGCAAGGAACCCCAAACACCCACCAGATGAGCCAGTGGAGAGCATGCAGGTTTTCACAAGAGTTCTCTGGCTGTATTTCATTGAAAATACAATCACTCTAAGAGTCTCCCCTTCAGAAATTTGAGTTTTACAAACTGGCGTTCTCTGATTTTTTTTTTTTTTTTTTTTTTTTCAAAGTTGCTGCTCTTGAGAGAAATCTGAGTGTACTTCTTTCGTGTTCTTTTTTTTTTTTTTTTTTTTTTTTCCCATCAGAAATTACTCAGCTAGCTCTAATCAGTGCTGAAGAGGGCTGAAAGAGCCTACAGTGCTATTTATAGTTTGTGTACCTTTCTTATTTAGGAGTAAGAAAACAGTACATTCCTTTTAACCTAAATGCACACTATTGTTACTTTGACGGAAAGGTCAATGAACTAGAAAGCGTGCTTTAAAAAATATTTAACTTGGCTAACGTTTCCATTCTCTGAGCTTTAATTGCCTCTTATTTCTGTTTTGATGCCTATAATGTCAAACATTAGCCTTTTAGATCAAAATTTTCCATTCCAGGTGTCTGTCTCGGGCACATTTTCTGTGCAGTTTCAGTTTAAATAGTACTGTTTTTCCAGGAATGAGGGCAGGGGAAAAAACTGTTTATTTGTTTATGCTTAAATAAAACCACATAGCCAGAAAATTCCAGCTATCCCTGCCCCATGCTTTGGAGCAGTTTGGCAAGATCAGTTAGCGTTATGTCAGGCATGTTTTCAACTCTCCTGCGAAAGTGAGCTGAAATACGTCTGAGTTATGAGACTCAGAAAAATTTCACCTATGTGTTCTCAGTAGACATTTGTTAGCAGTGTCAGAAGATCTGTTTTATACTGTACATCTCTTGTTTCCTCTGAACTAGTCAAATGGGTACCTTCATTCTGGAGGTGCAGGAAATACATATGGCTTTCACACAACTCCTCCTTCTACCATGCCTGAAAGAAGAAAAGGTCTGCCTCCTCCAGTACTGCAGACTATTTTGTTGGCAATTGGGCAACATGAAGGAAGAAAAAAAAAGTAACAAGGAGTGTCCGGATGAAGAAGCAGCCTGGAGGGGGGATAGTGATACAAAAACAGAGGCAGAAAACACAATGTGCGAGAGTCAGACCAAGGAATAGGAATAGAGGAAATCACACTATGGAAAATGAGGAAGAAATACCTAATAGTTTCTTAACAACATTAAATTCTGCCTAAACCAACCTTTATACAGACTGCTACTTTTTTTTGCGTGGTATGCTTTTGGCATAATATCTAGTCCACAGAGGATTGCAGCATCCCTGAGCAGCATCTGACTTCACAGCAAAAGGATGAGGATGGAGAGAACCTCAGCTACGAGCTGGTCTTCTGGGCTTACTCTTTGACACTGCCACTGTCTGCATCAGGCTATCCTGTATCAGGTAATGGGAGCTGGAAGACCTGTAGAAGCGAGACATCCCTTTCTGAGATTAAGAGCATACTTGTGATCCCCACAAGCTCCCTCCATCAGCACTGTGCTATGTGACCAAGGGACCTTGGAGTTCCTGGCAGAAATGCCCTGAGCTTCACAGCACCCGGGGACATCCTGCATGTCCCAGGAAAGGGGGGAGACAATATAAACTTTAGAGTTAAATCCACCCTAAAAGGGCCAAACCGACTAAGAAACAACAGCTACAAGGGCAATCTTAATGTTGTGGTTTTTAAATTATAAATGAGTAAATGTCACCCTAGAAAGCTAATATTTAATGTTATATTTAGATTGTCTAAACTGGACACTAGGAAGGTAATGGAGTTCAGCAAATTTTTAAAAATGCATGCACAGTACAAAACAAAGAAAAAATCAGACCCTGCTATGAAATAGCTTAGATTTTGCTCAGAAATCTGGTGCGTGCACGCTCTCTCAAACAAAAAAAAAAGGTTTCTCATCATTGTTATGCATTAATCTCTTCCTAAGTCGGTTTGCAGTCAGCCCTCTTTACCAGCCCTGATAAGGCTGATGAAACACTCATCACTGCTAGCGTCACTCTCTTACACAGTGCTAACATGAGAACTGTCCCTAAATGCATGAATTTTATTCTGGTTAGAAAAACACTAAAGTGGTCTCATTTACATATTGCTGAACAGAACAGATGCTGGAGGTTTCCTGAAAAAATGTTAGAATCTGCATTTCTATTCAAAATACTTCCAGTTTTGTTTAAAATGCCTTGTCACCAGTATCACAGGTGATATGCAATAGACTTCATTGACTGGTAGGCTTGCAGCAAATTAACACGTTTTGTGACTGTTAGCGAAGACACAACCTTACAAATGGGTTTTTCTTTCCAAATTTGGAAAATATAATGTAGCAGCTATTATTGGTAATAAAACCTCAGATGTACAAACATACTGTAATTTACTTTGCAAAAGCAGAAATCATGTAGTCATAAGACATTATATAGTTCTGGTATTACATCTATGGCAGGAAGCTTAACAAGAATGCTTTTTCCAGGTTACTGAAGTAAAAATTAGTGAGAATAACCCTTTTTTCTTCATCTTTGTTTTAAAGTAAAAAGCAGAAAACATAATCTGTTAAATATAGTGATTTTAAACCAATGTCATTAAACCAGAACAAAACCACTCTGCAGCCCTTCTGTTTCAATTTAGTTTAAAGCAAAAATTTAGTGCAATTGGCTTGAAAAAAAATTAAATAAATACTTTTTTCCTTTTTTTTTTTTTTTTTTTTTCCTTCAGAGAAATCCAAACTGAAAGCTTGGGATATATCTCATTTTGGGAGACAGTAAATGAAAGCTTTCCAAGTCATAGTCTCCCATCCGATGAATTATAGAAAGAATATTGTTGCCGCCTCTTATTCAGGCTTTGTGAAATGAACTATTGAATTTTCCTGTGCTTTTAGCATTAAGAAGACAGAGCAGGTCAAGAGTGTGGAGAACTCAATGTCATTTCACCGCATGTGGGAAAAGCAATGTTTCTGTCGAGCACAGACAGCGTGGCACTGTGTTGGGTGCAACACTGCCCTTCTCTACACCAGAGAAGTAGCCTGGCTGTAACTGTAGCCGGCCATTAGTACAATGACGGGAGCAAGAACTTCCAGCACTGACAGAAAAGACGGTATTGCCATAGCACAATTTATAATCTTGTTATGCCCAAACCAGCTCATGTATTTTCAATACACCATTAAGTGTATTGGACTGTTGCTAATACTAATTTGATTTCTGAGAGTAGGCAGAGAAAGAAGAAAATGATAAAATTTACAATTTAAATGTTTGTATTTGTGAAACTTAATTTACTTCCCTACTAGGATTATCTGCTTTTAGTTTCACACTTGTAAGCGCACAGGATGGCTGAGCTAGAAAGCTTGAACGGAATTTTCAAATAACAGGAGATCCTGATCTTGGCTTGAAGGAAAGCCTTGGTGTGAGCTGATTTAATGAGATATTTATATGAGCTGACTGAACCCTAAGTTTCCTATTTCATCATTATTTATGGAATCTCTGTCATTCTTCTAAGTCTATAATCTTTTCTAAATTGATGAGGAATATATGCTTTAATGAATATAACCATTTCTTTCTCTTTGATACTCTTTGACTAGAGTGATATAACATTTTCTGTTTAGTACAATATCTGTAATATAGTTTCAACGATGGCCATATTGCTAACTTTGCTTGGATTCAAGACATCATAACATTTACTTATCCTGCAAAAAATGGTATTGCTGATAAGAGACAGATACCACTAGAGTCCTTGGAAGTCACTTTCCAGGAGTGAGATCAGACTGAACAACAAATTCCTAACCCAGGGCAGCACATGCTTAATGTTCAGAATGGGATACTGACATCCGCGTTTAACTTTCAAAATATGTGTCTTTTGTGTAAACCCCCTGGTTGTGGCGGGGGGAGGAGAGAGGGTCACAGCAGCTCACAAGCTCTTTCATTTCTCATTGAAACTGATTTCTGAAGAGTAGTAAAAGACTTCTGTGAAGAATGGCTGAGAAGACTCCCTTCAAAATCTCAACTTCCTAAATGCTTTTGTGCTTAATTAAAAACTTTGGATTTAAAACTAAATAAATCTGAAAACGGGTTATATTTGTTGATTAAACTGCAGTTAATATGTTATTAAAAAGACTATTCCAGAAAAGTTTCAGGTTTCTCACAAACCTTGGTTTTAATTGGCAAATACGTGCCTAAAAATCTTCTTTATATTTACAGCCTTTGAGGAAAAATGTCATTTTTTTGCTACATCTTATATAAACAGAGACTTTTTTCCTCCCAAAATTTCTTTCTCTACACTTGTATGATAAAGATTAAATCTGGATTAAAGCTCTTCGTAAAAATATTTATCCCAAAATATTTTTCTAAAAGCTTGTAATATAAGCTGTGGTAGAAAAATTAAAATAGAGAGATACGATGTACTGGTATAAATTTGTTACAGACCAAGGCATGGTATTACTGTAATACTTCCAAAGCTCTAGAAAATAAGATTTATAAATGAAAACAAAGGAATACCTGTAACTACCTTGTGTGGCCAAATGCCTCTGTAAGCATATGCTCAGACAAGACAATGATTAACAAAATGTATTTCCTACATAGAAATGAGAACTTTATCTGATTTTTTTTTTATGTTTCCTTTTTATTTTTAGTAAAATTTTTAGTTTTTGCCAGTTAGGGGGCCACATTCTGTGCTTATTCTCAATAATGTCAAAGACTTCAACTGTTCATTTTGCAGACAGTGAATTTCTTTTTCCAATTCATATACTAAACAAGAGACATTTGCGTATTCAAAAAATCAAATTAATTTTGATTCCTGGGGTGGTTGTAGGGCTTCATTTCCAGAATAGGGTTTCTAGGCACTATTTTTGCTTTTTTGTGTTTGTTTTTTTGGGGTTTTTTTTGTTTGTTTTTTGTTTGTTTGTTTGTTTTTAATCCTATATTTGGTTAATGACAGCAACAATTATGTTTTTTCTGGCCTGCTCCTGTTCCTTATTCTCACTTGCCGTTTGGTGACCTTCACTTTTTCACTACCTTTGTCAGTGTTTAAGAGGCACAGAGTAAATTACAGGATAAGATCCACAACATTGTGGGTGAGAAAAACCACCTTCTTGGCCAGAAGAACCTGCTGTCCCGAGTTACATAAACAGCTGAAATTTGATGGGTTCATTGCTACAATGAAGTGGCAAGCTTAGATAAATGAGAGTAAACAAACGATGAGTGTACTGGAGCAAAAACTGTACAGTTTCTGGCTTCTATTGGCAGGGTAATCTTCAGTAGGCAATGCCAAGCCAAGCCCCACAATGCATTAATCTTCCCTTAGCGCACCCAGTGCAAGTCTTCACTTGCCAGAGCCTTCCTGCTTCTGGCAACTAGTTTCTATTGCAAGGAGTCCCTGCCCAGCCAGGAGTTATTTCACTAACTCTTATCAAACTGCTGTTTCTGGCAGAGCAAAGGCAGCTGCTAAGTGGATAGACTTAACTTCCAGTGCTAGATGTTCTTCTGCATTCCTCTTAACTGCTATTTCTCAGATCACTTCAATGCACTACCTTGGCTCTCTCATGCTAGTTTGCATGGCAAGAGATTGCAGTTCCACACAGTGAAGCACAGAATTATGTTCTTTCTTACATTTTTGCTGCCTTCAACAGCACACACAGCAGCCAGCTGATCTCTATGCTGTAGGTAGGTGTGTGCTCCAGACTTTTTTAGGACAAGACTAAGGCTCTTCCCCAGCCTCTTCCTTGTCCTGCTTCCAGAGGGAATGGCGAGTGTGAACTGCAAAGAAGCTGCAACAGTTCTCCCTGTCCTTTTTCATGATTATAACGTCTGCTGCATATTACATGAAGCATTATCTGTCCTGCAGTATACATATAGGTGCAAAGACAGAAAGGGCTGCAAAACACACTTGCTGTACAAAGCTTTTAAAACCCTGATACACATGCACATAGAAGAACACAGAAATGGAGACGATGCATTACATAATGCAGAAAGATCAATACATGCTACAGTTATACTGACTGCTGTCCTGATAGTTCATCGTTACAAGCTATTAGACACATACCACCTAGAAGAACAGTGAACTGACTTAAGACAGATACTAACGCAAAAGCTATGGGAATACTCTTTCTCTTGTAAGCGAATTAAAATTTAAATGGCAATATAAGTAAGAAACTTTATTCTGATTCCTTATAAATCAGCCATACCTTGCATCTAGAAAAAGCTAAATGAGGTCAGAATTATTCCATTCCAGTATTTGGTAATTTGCATTTAGTAATTTTACAATAATATATTTCAAGGTGACAAAGCAAATCTGATTTCCCAGGGTGCATTATAAAATGGATTAATTTACAATAGATTAATTTTCACTTAGGTCATTCTTACCCTCATATGTATATACACACATCTGACCACATAACAGTTTTACTATCTTGAAATCATATTTCCTGTTTGGCATGTAAACTAAAATTGTCAACAATTTTGATAACCATTTTTCCCCACAGCTGTGACATAAACAGATTATTATCTCAATCCAGAGAAACATGAATGCATGGTTTTAATGTGTGTAATTTTTATAATCACTACTCTCTTGCACAGCTAATACATGTTTCCTTGTGTCACATTCCAAACTTGGTATTTTTCTTCCTCTTATGCTCTTGGTCCCGAGTCTTCTGTCCCCACTTACTGTATCTTTATTTATCAGTACAGGTTTGGTGGCATTTGCTAAATCATGCTGATTTAGTCTGAATGTAAAGGAAGCAATGTCTTAGTCATAAGACACTGTATATACTCCTGGTATTAAAAGCTACGGCAACAATCTCAATCAGCGTTAAGAACTAAACCCAATTCCCATGACTGAAATACTGGAAAGCAAAATTCTGCATTCTACTGAAGCATGAGCTGATTTCTCTTGAAGTTTCTTTTCAGATTCAGAGACTATCTTCAGCATATATAAAGATTTTTAGGTCTTGTAATTCAGCTATGATAGATACATCAGATGTAAGAATTCAGAGTAAAGGAATCTATACAAATAGCAGGTGAAATTCTGGCCCAAACCCAGAAAAAAAGTGCAAAACTTCCACTAAATTCATTAAGCCATGATTTCAAAATTCTATTCTCCCAAAGCAAATTGAACTCTTCTAGGATATTATTATCAACTATTAAATGTGTGAGTCTCTTTTCCTGTGCATATATAAAAACACACAACAGAAGTATATGGTGGTTTTTTTTTTTTTAAACCTGTCTACTACTAAGCGTATGTGTAGATAGATTATAAAACTTCATTGTTCTGGATATTGATAGATGTGGATGAATTTTTATTGATTGATTCATGTAGGACCACAAATCTTTCCTAACTTCTTTTTCTTATGCTTTTGTTAATACAAGAAAATAAGCAAACAGTAGATATCTTGATACTTTCTGATATCCTCCTTCATATACAAAGTTAGTTCATCCAGCTGTTAGCTGCAGTCTAGCAGTTTTCGTTCTCTAGGGATCAGCTGTCCCATGGCATCTTCTTCCACTATCCGATGCAATCATAGCAAAATAAAGCTCTCCACCTGAGATGTGCCCTCCACACGCTAGCTCCTTCAACACAGGCACAGTTTAGCATATCCAAACCAAAAGGGCAACTCTGAGAAGCGTGCAGTGCCCGTGCTGGTCCAGGCAGTAAGAGCAGACCCTGCTACCGAGGTAAAACCCCTGTGACATAACAGAGCCTACAGGTTCCATTTCTGCCTGTTAGTCCTCCTGCCAGTAGCTTCTGGGATTGCCTTCGTGAAGCAGGACGTGCAGGTGGTTTTTCAGAGCCTACAAAATAAGGTCAGTTGAAATTTTGATGTTCAGTGTCTGCAGTTATTGAGAATATTCAGTTCATACATCCTGAATGCACTGTTCAGTTTAGGTGCGGTAATTAACCTCTGCAATTCAGTACTGCCATTGCTCAGTGATAAGAGATGAGCAAGGCAGTCCTCCCCCAAAATAATGAATGTTTAATTTTGATATGTCTTTTATATATGTATTTATAAAATTCTTTTTATTTGCCATTTGGGGATTTTTTGGTACTTTGTATGGTGCCTGTGATTCATGTCGTCAAGATTTTTCTCCACATTCACAGAAATCAAAATTTTGAAGAAAAATGTTGAGAATCTGTTATAATTAATGATCCCAGAAAATTAATTTTAAAGAAAAATACAAAATCCTAATCCAAGAGAAGCATGACAGTTGACAGAAGTGAAGGAAGTTTTGTATGTGAAGAAAATATATTTGCATATATTAACATACATAGTATTTATATGCCGATCATAAACATTTAAACCTCTTTTTAGTTACACGTGGTAAGCACTAAATACAGCAATAGCTTCCCACCTCTAATTCAACAGTTTCTCTAGTCAAAAAGAACAAGACTAATACTCGTGCTTAATATTCTGAATTCTCAAATCTATTGAAAGAACAGCATCAGTATAGTAAATAGTTCAACTTCAGGAAGAGGCAGGGGGTAAAAAGGCTTTTGCATTCTTTCCCTGTGCTGCCGTCACAGGACAAGTCAGTAGCTGAAGTAGCTACTTCACGAACGCACAACTAAAATATTCCGTGTGCACACATACACATTTACACACACATTCTTATCTCTCAGTGTTTGGTCTAGTGACTGACTAATAAAGCATACAACGTTGGCAATAATGCTTTTTTTGCTTTGTGATGAAATTACTTTGAGAGTGGCTTTAGAAAAAAAAAAGTCTCCCTAAAAAGTACTGCTAAATAAATCACAATTACATATACAAATAGGCTGATTACATTTGGCTGCACAACTGAATGACAAATTACGCTGAAAATGGCTTTTTAAACTTGCAGCTACAAGTCTGCCCCCAGGCTGACCCAAGAGTCCTTTCATTTCAGCACAAAGCCATTACTTTGCTATTAAATGCCATCCATTACAAAACTAAAATCATGTGCAATTACAGTTACACGCTCATTTAGGTGTGCAATTGCTCATTTTTACATGTGCAATATTGATATTGTCTTTCATAAATGTTTTATGTTTTCCTGAACCATATCTAGTAAAGGGAGTAAGTGTGACTGTGTGGCTTTCTGCAATCTACAGCCTTTAGAAGCACAAGCAATATGTTAAAAAAAGAGGAAATAATCTCTGATTAGTTCACCAAGTAGAAAAAGCCACTTGGTTTTGGGGTGGGTTTTTTCTACATATATGCATTTTGTTCACACAGCAATAAAACCTTTAATATTTATATTTTGCTATATATAATAAATCTCTCTTGGCTAGACCTGTCATTGGCTCTTTAAATTAATTATTGTATATATCAGGTATTTGAGAGAACACCAGATAATCATCATGTAATGTAAGAACATAAACAATACCAGATGAAGTAGAAATTTCCAGTAGAGTAACTACCAGCACCAGGCAAACTGGGAGACAATTGATAAAGTGGAAAAAACGTTAGCTTATGTTCTCATCTCCCACAATCAGAAGCTGGATCCTCTCCAGGCACAGGCAAAGTTGCTTAAGATGGCAGGTTGCTGGGATCTGCGAAATGGCTGTGGTCCAGTGCTCCCTCTGCCTACGCCAGAATGCTGGAAAGCTGGCCTCACTGCTGCTGCTGGTATTGCCAACTCATGAGAGGCAGCAAGTGAGGTGATAACTATTCCTGCTGGGATGGTCAGCGCCTCAAAAAACAGCCATTACCAGCCCTAATATTCCCATCTTCCCAGCAGGCCCAGGAGCAACAAGCTTTCAAAATATCTGGCACGCTCCATTTCCTTCCTCTTTGCACTATTTCTGCTCCTGCCCCTTCTCCTTCCCTTATGTATTAAAACCCGCAGCCCAGTCTACAGCCCCTATGAAATATACAAGTGAGGTTTTTTACTGTTTAATTCATCCTTAGCATATTTAAATCTGCAAAAATACTGGAAGGATATGTAATTCTACATCACTGTACATGATACCATTTCGATACGTCAACCACAAAAAGGGTTGTGTTGATCTTGTGCAAATCCGGTTTGCAGCACCTGGCACGCTTCTTTCAAAAACCGCAACATCCCCATGAAAACCCGTACCTTTATCTTGGTTGCCCCATTGACTTTCCTGTCAGTAACTGTTCTGGAGTGGCAGCAGACATTTAATATTTATGTGCACTTACATATTAATAATTGAGAATTACTGCTGATTTAGCTAACGGAAATGGTTGACATGAATAGAGGAGTAACTGTTTTACATTATAATCTTGCAAGAATAGATGACGGGTCAAAAGAAACATGGTATGTCTGAGTATAAACTAATTCACTTGGGAGAAACGACTTCAAACCAGACTTTAAGTGCCAGCAAGTGGGTTAGTGAGTATGCAGATATACTACACCAGTGTCTGCAAAAAGAATGTGATGGTGCACCACACGCAAACAGTTCAGGAAACTCACTGGAAGATGATGTGTTTCGAGAAAAGACTATAGGAGCATGACATCTATATATTAGCCTCTATTTCAGGGACAGTATTCAACTCTGCATACCCGACTTAAGAAAAATAAAATTCAGAGATTGCAGCAAAGAACAACCACAATGGTTGGTGGAACAAAAAGGTCTTTATATATAACAAACTAGGATTGTAAATCTTAACATTGGATATTAATAATTAAATACCTATTATTTAAGTACTTGCTATTTATATAATTTAAGTTACATACTTGATGTTACGTACCTATTCTGAACCTCTGGAGTCAGAGTTCATAGGTGCTATGAAATAGTAAAAAAAAAAAAAAAAGAACAAAAATTTTAACAAAAAAGTTAAGGACTTTTCATTAACATTGTGTACTGAAGTAATGTAAGTAAGGTGACTACCTGGAATCTAGCAAATTAACATCAGGGAATTTTAGTCTGTCCCTTTGGGAGTTAGCAGGGCGTATCCATTGTTATTGTTGATTACATGTTCTAAGAAAAAATACATTTTAATTTCCAAAACATGCAGGATGCCATCACTTACACAAATGAAAAGCCAGTGGCCATTATCTGGTCCCTCATACCCATGTAACAGGTTGGTGCAATTGGCTAGGGATGTTTTCTGTTTTTTCTTTTGTTTTCACAAATCACACCTGACAGCTTTCCCAGGCCTGTGGCTTTTCCTTTTCTTTCTGGGTAAGTCTAGTTGTGGAGGCCTCATGGTTGTGTTCAAAAGTCACTTGGTTTCTCCTAATTTCCACTGTAAGGCCCTGACGAAACATGACTATACTTTGTAGGTCAGATTAGTAGTTCTAAGGATAAATAGACTTAATTTTTGAAAGACCGGGGAAGTCTCATTAACTACCAACAAAGGTAGGGAGGAAGAGTATGTGGAGAAGTGCTTTCTGTTCAGCCAGTAAACCACCCAGATGCAAGCTCACTCCTAAATTGCACATTTTATGGGCACTGTAGTGATTGAGATCAGAAACCACCCTCATGGGTGCCTCAAGAGTACCTGCCTCAGAGTCAGAGCACAGGCCATACCGCCCCTCCCTCATACTCACCCCGGGCTTCTCCCTCACACCGGGTAAAAGGGTTCTGCCCCTGACTCACAGCAGGGTTTCCTGCTGCTTTCGTGCTGGTGGTGCACTAGCTGCTATAAGGTAACATACACTTTAATTATTAAAAAAAATAATTATTTGAAAAAAAAAAACACCAAAAGAAAAACCTTCGCAAAAAACCACAACCACAAAGCACTCAGCAACCTGAAATGGCAAAACTGCAGAGACAAGCGTTAAAAGAATCAACTAAAGTTTACTTTACAAACGACACCACCTTTACTTCCAGTCTCTCTCAGTCCTGACCCAAGAAGGAGCTGGCGGCAACACCTCATCTTGCCTTTCCTGCCGCCTTGGCAGGGCTGTCAAAACCCGCCGCGCCTCGTACGGCACCCTTCAAGCCTGCACCCCCTCCCTGAAACGCAGCAGGTAGCGGGAAGAAGCCACAGCAGCCCCACTGAGAGACGCCGAAAACCGCCACTAGGCTACAACCGCCACCCCAACGCCCACCCGCTCGCGGCGCGACCGTTAAACGGCCGGCGGCGCCTAACCCCGCTTGGCACGCGGCTGTGGCGGGAGCCGCCGCGCGAAGGCGGGCGCCGCCCGCCGCTGAGGGAGAGCGGCGCTTCGGAGGCCGTTCGGGGTACTGGGGCAGAGGCGCTGCGGCGGCTGGGGAAGGCTGCCCTGGGAGGCGGTTGGAGGTGGGCTGGGGAGCGCTTGGGATCCCTCGGCCCAAAGGGGCTGGCGAGCGGCGAGGCGCCGGGCCGGGGAGGCGGCCGGGCCGGGCCGCCGCGGGCTGCTAGGTACCGGGCCGCGGGGAGGCGGCTCCTGTCAGGCTGGAGGAGAGCGGCTGTGGGTTGTGGTAGGTGTTGGGGGGCTCTGAGTGAAACAGTGCTGTGCCTCTTTGGGCAAGGGGAGATGGTCAGTTTCTGGTTACTCGTGGGCCTGCTGAGCTTGCAGGATTTTTCACAAAAATTGTGTTAATTCTCTTTCACATGTTCAGGAAAGAGTCTTCCAAAGAACATTTCTGATGGGCCCTCGTAAGCTGTCTGCTGTGAATGTCCAACTTGTTAAGATGCTCAAAAAAAAAAAGGTCATACAGAAATCGTGCTAGGCCTGTTTGCTACTGCAGAAGGCTTCCTTTCTGGGGGGCAGGTCACCAATCGAGTTAACTCCTGAGAAGCAATAGGGTCTTTTTAAGCGGGAAGTCTTGGGGTGCAGGAGGTGCCCTTGCAGCAATAGTCTCTCCTTCTCAGCTATTAAAACTAATCTTTCTTCACTTTTCTTGATACTATCAGATAGAACATTAATAATCCGGAAGGTTGGGCTGGATAACTTGTTGAGATCTTTTCTAGCCTCTTCCTTCAACTTGAAGAAATAGAGCTGTTAGAACACTGTACTTTATTTCACCCCTGCCCAAACTCCCCTCTCCCTCTCATATTCTTTTCTGTTTTGCTTTCTTGGGGAGTATGTGGTTTCTTAGCCATCCTCCTCATGGAAATCGGGGGGGGGCAAAATGTGTTGTTTTGTTGTTACCACAAGTCATCTTGTTTTCATTGACAGGAGAACGCTTTAAAAAATACAGGTGTGCTACATTCTAGAAGCTAGCCAACCTCTTAAACAGTTTTTCCTGTTTTTAAAAAGTGTGTGCGTATCATTTGCAATCAGGCTATGGAGGAAAACTTGCTTTTTTTTATCTTCCAATGCAAATATCATTACTGCATTGCATTATGCAGAAATTTAGTATCTAGTATAAATACAGTTTAAACAAGCATTCCTAATCTGCATAAAATGAAATCTATCATCCATGTCAGTAGTCTCAGTTCATTCACCTGCAGGAATTCTCATTGTTGCTTTTGACTACAGCTTTCAGGTCTTTCTTTTTTAAGTTGAGAAGGTAGGAAAACCAGGGAATCGGACGAGAACTTTTTTCCTAGCTTTAGCTCAACTGTTCTAACTCGGACAGTAACCATTTAACAATTGGTTTCTAGACCTGAATGGGTTCAGACTGGCTATGTTGGAAAATTGTTATTGAATATAGTAAAAGTTCAGTGTTCAACTTCAAAAGATCATAATGTAGTAAATAGATGATTTTTTTTTTTTCCCCTATAATGAAAAGACCAATTAAAGTGGGGAGTGTTACTGGATCATATTTTAAATAGCCTAACTTCTCTTTTCTTGTTCCATACTGGAATTGGATAATAATCTCTATAGTTTTAACTCCTAAAGTCATGATAGTTCCCTTTGAATCTTTTTTGTTACAACAATTCCTCCTTTGTCTTGTGAAGTCTCTTGGAGAAAAGAGAATTTCACTACCATTATTATTGTGTTGATTGTTGTTTCTGCTATTCTTTTTCTCTAAACGAAGCAGAAGTTCCTTCAAATCATGAAATCTCCCAGATGACAAAGGAGATGGGGGTGGGAAGGAGAAGAATTTAGATATAGATATTATGAATTAAGATGTTATGACTGATGGTTTACTTACAGTGGGAGATTTGTCAGCCCAGCAACACCTTAGCAGTTTTTGGTGCTTCCGTAGCAGCTAAACTGAGTGGGAAGATGCAAAACTGTATTAATTTAACTAAAGTAGATAATAAAAAACAGTTATGCAAGTTTATGTAGATATATATATAAAAGGAGGTCCTGTGCAGCCAGCAGACTGTAAAGGATATGCTGATGTTAATTAATTAAACCTGCATTGAACTAAATTAACTGTTAGAAAATACCTTCATTTCCATCAGGTGTCCCCATTCCTTTCTGCAAGTGTACAGACATACGTACAGGAAAAAAAATCTTTTTGAGAAGAAGATAGGGTGGCTCAATTGGAAGGAAAAATGAGAGAGATGTCCGATTCTGTCTTTATGCAAATTTTATCCAGCATATTCTATCATCTAAGAAAACTTCTGTGTTAGGCCTTTCTTCTTTTTCCTGCCCAGATACTAAAATATAGTATATCCTCTTGTTAAATGCAACTAACAAGGGGTAGATAAGACTGCTTTTCTCACTTAACATCTGTATGTGAAACTGAATGCTCTGTATTGATTTCTGCTGCTTTTTTAAAGTGTGATCCTTCAAAATGTTAAAGGAAACTAAAAAGTTTATTGGTAAATCCCTTCAGCCAGCACGACCTGTGCATCATCTGTCTTCTAAACAAGGTGAGTAGCATGGCTAAGATACAGTTCACTTTGCCAAAGCTTCAGTTGCTTTTAAGGAAATAACGAGGACATGTAAGGTGACTTGGATTTTTTTTTTTAATGACTTTGTTCAGAGTACAGTGATGTATAAATATCTTGCTGTGTGTTGATCTTACTACATCATCTCTGTGATAAAAACTGAATTTAAACTACATTAGGTTTATGCTGAACACTTTTTGGTGTTGTTGTTCTAGCTTGGCATCTGAAATTCTGGCTTCAGAAAGCTGGATCAGGCTTCTCTATTAAATTTGGATTTCTTGGGTTTGTTGACTCCTGCTATTGAAAACATAAAATACACGTAATTTAACAAATAGATTATTGTTTAGGTTTTATTGCAGGTACAATATACTGCACCATACTGTTCTTATCTAGCCTTCATACAAGTTTAAAATAAACAAACAAAAAACCTAAGAAAAAAATCATGCAGTATTTATGTAAGGTGTGTATATTCAGTTTTTTTTTTTTTTAAATCTCTGTATGCCTCCTAGATATTGCAATATTACAGCTATTATTATTGTTAAGTTAGAAATTTTTGGTGGCCAGAGAAAAAGTGACAGCTGTGCTGGTCTGGACAGAAGCTAAGTGACATGATAAGTTTTTACTTTATTTAAAATTCCTGGAAGAAATGGAAAAATGGTCCTATGGTGATTTAGAGCTTTTAAGTTGTGAATAAATGCTTGTATAATCTCTTTGCAGTTGGATTTCAGTAATGTTTTTGTGACAAGTATCACGAAATAAAAATGTGGAGTCTATTTAAAATATTTTTTCTTAACATTTTCTCTTATCTTCACCCGGCATCAGCCATTGCGTTAAACTTTCAGACTGAATTACCTAGCAACACTGAAGTATGTTTGCAGAGTAAGGTTGACTGGGTGAGTATTGAGTAAATAGTACATGACAAAGTTGGTGGAGTGTGTTCTAGAGTGCTATAAATTGGAGGTTAGCTGATCCCTTATGTTACCAAATGAAAAGTAAACTGTATTTCCAGCTAGGAGCGTCCTTGAATCCGTTTGTTATAAACCAGCAGTGTCAGAAGTGTTAAAAAGAAGTATGAGTTTCAGGAATGCCTTTCCCTGATATTTGCATGCACTAGTAGCTGAAAAGTACATCTTAAGAGTTACTTATTTAAGAGTCTTACGAAAGTCTGTGGGACATTTCTTTAGTCTTCATTGAATTTAAGACAGCTATTTTAAACTTAAAGTACACATATTCAGTCTTTGCTTATTATATGTAAAGAATAACATTAGCAAGATTTTTTTTTTCTTTTAGTTTTGTTAGGACATGCACAAATTCATTTGAGGCAGCAAACTTCACAAAACGAGATAATTAAACAGTTCCAGTGCATTCTGTAGTTCTGTTTCATTGACTCTGCTGGACCGGGCAACAAATTGGCCTTAGCATCCAAAAAACCAGAAGCACTCTAGTGCTTTATTGCCAGAAATACTTGGTATTAGACATGGTACAATGTGTCCTTCAAACTTGAAATTCGTTGTAGCTGTTTGCTGCAAAATGAAGTTTGTAGTGTTCCAACTGGAATGCTTAATGTTTCATAGTCTGAATTTGATTTTCTGTTGATACTGATTTGAATGTTCTTCAGAGCATATTGAAAGTTTCAATGTTTGTTGTTTTTTGGTTTTTGTGGTGGTTAGACCAAGGGTCTATTCCTTCATTTTTTTTATTTTAGAAGAGGTCTAATAATCCTGTAGTCCCTCCTTTATTGTATGAAGCGTCTGGAAGCTGCCTTTGACTTTAGAGAAGGAAAAAAAAAAAAAAAAA